>JASDQU010031571.1:9999-22250 GCA_032191745.1 Picea mariana | reverse complement strand
ATTGGATGTATTTCTATATTATTCATTGAATCATTCTTGGAGACACTACACCTTACTTTCATATATGCATTATGGCCCTCTTTATCAAAAGACACTTGAGGGGATAACATTATGTCAATGCTTATTCAGAAGATGATCAAAGGCCAGGAATGAAGAATGTTAGACTACCTCAAATGTTTTGAGTTTTAAGAATGCGGAAACAACTTATACCCAATTCAATTATGTGATAGTCCCAAAAATCAACCAATTCAATTATGAGATAGTCCTAGAAAAAGTCACATTTAAAATACGCCTATGTGAGCTTATTGAACCATGAACAAAATAGTTATCGTGTGGAACCATAACAAAAATCTCCACCGACATCGAGCCAGAAGACTGTTTGGACTAACAAATGGATGCAGGATACTAGAAAGAATTTTTTGCAGGTTAGTGCGCAATACAGGAAAGGATGGGGATCATTTAAGAAAAAAAGAGGATTAACCCTTTGTTACAGTTGCAGAAGACCGGGACATATTGCTAAGGAATTCCCTGGAAGAAGACCTAGTTGTCTTTGTTGTAAAGCTATGGACCATGAAGTTTTAGACAGCCCTAGAATGATTAATAATCTTGACAGAATGAATATGAGACAAGAAAACCTTGAGGAAGGTCACGAAACTGAGACCATGGTAGAACCCTAGACAGAATCAAAGACTGTACTACTACAAATGAAAGAAATCCTAAATGATCATAGAGATATCAACTTATCAAAGATCTTCAAAGAAAAAGAATGCATAGAAGTAAGAATAGGAGACTTCGACATAGACTGTGTTCTATATGAGGAAACACAGGTAATTATCATGATAGAAATAACTTGGGAAGCCTTAGAAAGCCTGATACGATTCCTTCATTGGGAGGAATAGGATTATTCAGGGGAAAGTTGATAACCCTATGTGGAAGACTCGCCCAGGTATTTATGAGTGCTCATGGAGCTTCGACAGAGAAATATTTTGAGATGGTTAGATTCATTGAGAACAATGCTCCATTTACTATGTTATTAGGAAAAACCTAGATTGAGAAATATCAGACGAGAAGAAAAGAAGAGGATTCCCAAGAACAGAAAAAACATGAATTAAAAGATTTCATGACTAGGAGGATAGCACACTTGATTGCAGAACAGTAGAACAGATAGAAGTTACTGAGAACCAGAAACTTGGATCACGAAGTTGGAGGAACATAAGAAGATTCACATATGAGTAGAGCACCTACCTAAAATAGAGGAGCAATATTACTCTCTAGTCCTATGAAAGAATCTCAACAGCGCGAAGCTGTTATGCCAAAAGAAGACAAGAATTAGAATGGAAAGAGGAATACTGAGATGAAGATCACCAGGAAGAAGGCTAGAAAACTCAGTAAGAAGAGAGAAAAGGTCGAAAAGTTACAGACGGGCCCAGAGGGAACTTCACAGAAGGAAGATTTGCAAAATTGGAACTTCGCAAGGATATCAGAACAACACCACATGGCACTTCACCATGGTGAAGCGATATGACCGTTGGAAGCATTATAACTGTTGGAACGGCATTCCAAAATGGTTAGAACAATAGTTATGACCAGAAATATCTCCATTGGACCGTGGGACCGCGCCACAACAGACAGAACTGCATTGATGGAAAACTTCTTATCCGTTGGAGAGATTTGTTACAATGTGTCTACTTAGTCCATCAATTGTTGCACTGAGAAAAAAATTTCGAATTGTATCAGAGCTAACAAGAGAACCCATTGCNTATTTCTTTGAGCACTCATCCATCCACTCGAGTTTTTCGATCAAGAGCGTGCATGTCAGACGAGCTCATCATTGTGGAGAATTCAGTTGAGGAAGTTTTATTTGATATGATGGCCGAGAGAGTGATGTCCACAGGAATTTAACCTTCATCGATGCAAGGAGTGCAAGCCTCTCTATCGACTGCTCACAGATCCGGACCATCCTGACCGGCAGCAGAGAAGAGAACCAAGCACAGAGATGATCTAGCAAACGCAAAGTTAATCCCGACCATCTTACCCAACTACATCCTGCCTCTGGCCGACGTGGTGAGTCGTAACAGTGTCCCGAGGGACTTTCATTACACCATGGTTACTACATACCTCCCAAAGGGGATACGTGCATTCGCAGAGCAGGTGGGAGTAAAAGAAGAAGACAGCAGAGAACTTCGCCCTATGACAGGCTTATAGCAAAAGGAGGAAGACCCAGTGGAACACCAAGTAGAGAAGCTTGTGGAAGCTATCCAACAGCTTCAACAAAGAATCAAAAAACTCAAGCTACGAACAGTGCCAAGTACCCTGCAGGACGTGCGAGATCAAAGAGAAGCCACTGCCCGGAGTGTAGTTGATAGGATCAGAGCATTCGCTCTGGAATGAAAACAACTAAGTTCTCGCAGCGCACATAATTATGAGTCACATAATTATGAGCTAAAGGTACTTGAGTCACAACTCCTGGAGGAAAAGAAGCAAGCAAAAAAAGTACAGGAGCAGTTGAAGCTCCTGTCATTAGTTGAAAGGATGAAGTGATCCCAAGAACAACGCACTGCTCAACAGCAGGTCCACACCATTCAGAGAAAAGTCATGGAAGTGACTTAAAGGCTCCAACCAGTCTAGGACGAAGCTTGCCGACTATTTTAGGAGATTGAAGGCTGAGGTGTAGAGTTGGAACAAGTAGTCACTGCAGTCAAACAATGTTTAGAGGGACCTGTCAACAAAGCAGTCATCCAAGAGTTCATCAAGCAGGAGGCCCTGGCGCAACAACAGGTCAAAGTATCTCAAGCCAAGTTCAAGGCTTTTGAAGCAAAACTACCGAAACTACAGTGACTCGGGATGAGTCATAGGTGAGTGTTGGGGGCCTGTTGGCCCTCGACCATGTTTTGAGGATCCATGGTCATGTTTTACCTACTTTTGGGACTTCGATAGGCTATCGAAGACAGAGTGCAAGTCTAAGGAGAGATCACAGGATCTCGGCCCATTTTTAGGGATTTTTGGGTTTTGGGCTTATATAACAGGAATGGGGATGTCGTCCCATGGGTTTACCCATGTTTAGGCCCATTTTGTAATGTATAAATAGAGAGATAGGCAATGTAGGAAGTAGTTCAATCTATGTGATCGAAGGTGGGACAAGTATGTGATGCTAAGTGCTAATTTTTAACTGCTAAGTGCAAGTGGTAATTGTAATTGCTTTGTGCATACTGTGTGAGACTTGTAGAGCTAAGTGAAAGTGATTGTAAGAGACTATGGAAGGCCTTGTGTTGTAATTCAGGGAAGGTGGATCTAGCAAGGTGCACAAATCTCCTGTCCTCTGCAGAGTAAGATATCATGGCTCTGTGCATGTAGAATATTGACAGAAAGAAATAAAGAAGAAGAGTTGGTGGACGTAGACCCAGGGTGGGGGTGAACCACGTATATCCTGCATTGTGATTGCTATGTGCTTTATGGTTGTTCTCTTTTCTATGTGATTGAATGCTTAGTGCACTTATGTATTCTTATAAGGATCTAATATGGTAGCTTAGTGTTGAATAACGTGAATAAATGCTAGATCTGATCTATGTTTGAATGCTTAGTACTTGAATCTATTGGATCTGTACAAATACTACATTGATCTGTTGTTAGGGTTTAGCTACTTTGTAAACTAAGGTTGAATATTAACCAACTGTAACTGCTAAGTGTTATGTTAAGGTGTTACAATCAAATATCTGTGTCCCAGCTAAGGTTGTAGACACTGGAGTCCTGCAACCACCCCTGCCTCTACCTCAAGTGAGACTTCATCTGCTTCGTAGGTGTTGCCGAAAGGGTCGGTAGTTAGGGTTTTGTTGGTGCGTTGTTGTAGAGTTGAACCCTGGGTCTGCCCCTGTGCCAACATATTTCTTTTTTTCAAACACAAGGGAAACCCCCCAGTCAACGACCAATGAGGAGATGTTGACTGTTTGATTCAAGGTTACCTACCCATAATGAAAGTAGGACCAGGGTGCATGGTAGGACTACAACTTCATGTGACTCTGAGACACAGTAAGGGTATGGCCGACATGCAAAGTCAAGAGTTCTATGAAATGGCCAACACAGGCTTATAGACTTCCTTTGAACAAAAGCATGAGACATATGGATAGCTGGGGAAACATATACTTGATGATAAAACTTTGTGATGCAGGAGGCATCATCAAACTCTCCATAGGGACATGAAGAATAACCAGTCGAAGGAGTAAACTCTAAGTAACAATCTCAACTTCCTAAGGTCATGGTAATCCAAAAATTTGGATGATAGTGGACTCAAAATTTTGTGCTATGTTCAAAGGCGACATGATTGCTACTGATATGAGATAACATTCTTTTCCCACCCATCTTTTTTTTTTTTTCATAGGAAAAGAAATTCTATGATACAAGAGAGGAAACGAGTGTCACGAGTAAGCAACTAGCTCCAAATAGTGGAACATACCTATTCTCAATGCAAGGAAGTGCATGCAGGGCATGGACACTCAGGGGACTGTTTCTTCTTAGGGTACAGTCTGTCAAGCTGCAAAGGATATAAACAAGGCTATGTTTGGCTAGTGATGCAAATTGCTGAGGTAAGAAGATTATAACGAGAAAGAGGGAACCGACAATAGGCTCAATACTGCAAGCAGGAGGATGGAATGTGATTAAATATTAACTCCAAAGAATGTCCTTTCTTCGTAGATTTAGTCCGCTAGGCCCGAAAAATTATAAAATAATACCCAGGAGAACTCTTCTAGCCAATGTTGACTAGAGTATTCATTTTTCATAAGTAGTGTACTTGATCAGAAAAAAGGTTAAACTTACACCAAATAGACGTCCTTTCAAATCCATTTAACGAGTTTGAAAGAGACAAGTTCACTCGACAATATTTTCTCTTTTTAGAGAGTCGAAAAAGATCTTAACCAAGACTCAGGGGGGAGTCCCATAGGTGAAGGTCAGAATGCTTGTGAGAAAGAATATGAGGTTTGAACGTAAAGTCATATTAAAACTATAAGGAACTCTCGGTCCTGTGGAATAACTTCTGCATGGGAACCAAATGGCACAAAGGTTCTAAATAGGGTACCCATGTTTGGTAAGCCTCTACCACTTAATAACGACACTTCTAGTAGCAGTAAGAAGGTCACGTGTCATTAATAAATGGGTTCATTCCTAAGGTATATAGATCACAGTCATAGGAAAATGCAAGAATGCAAAATGAAGTGAAAACCTATCCTATATGATGGTGAAAGAAAATACATGTCGAAGTCATGAACAGGAGGTATGATGTTAGAAACCACAAAAATCCTGGACAAAACCACCAAAACCAATTCTTTCCACTGTACTATTAGTCCATAACATCAAAAAATCAGCATAATCTATATGAAGTGGGTAAAAAAATTCTACTAATAGTAAAAATAGAACATTTTAACATACCATTTGAGTTTTTTCACCCACATAGTGCATTTTAGACCATTTTTCCCATGATATTCAAGTGTCAATTGCGGGAGCTACAATCAACAAAATTAGAAGTTGTCTGGACCAAGTAAGTGCCCATCCCCTCCTCTTCATTTTCAGTGGTTTGAAATTAAAATTTAGCCCTCATTTTTTGAGTTTTATAGGGTGCAATATGTAAACTAGGGTGTACGCGTGTGATAGTTCATTGAGTCGCATACATGCCTCCATGTATGTGGGCAAAGTAAAGACTTACCATGTATATGCGGCCCTATACACGACTGTTAGCATGTTATCCCGTGTATTATTCTGTGAACACCTTTTTTGACAAGATTTAACTCAAAAATGTATTTTCCTTTGCAGGATGGTGATTGAATGGAAGGAGAGGGAGAATGAAGAGGTATATGTAGTAGTGGAAAGGGATGCAGGGGCCCAAATAGCTCTGAAAAGATGTGGCCTTTATAAATTTTGGGCTCTCAAAGCAATGAGGGATCAAGTGAGGTTACTCTAGATGCTCATAAACTATTGGGATATGGAGACAGAGGCCTTCAATATTGATGGGAAACCAATGAGGATTGAAGTGGATGACATATATTTTAGCACAGGATTGTCTCACTGGGGCAAGGTAGTGAATCTCAAGGCCCAGTGGGTTGGGGGTGGTATGACCATGGAGGAGTACATTGCCACCCACTCTGTTGCAGGGACAAATAAAGTAGGGAGCCAACTCCCAATTAGGATGATCAAGAACCCGAGCTTAAATATCGTCGTACTTGTTCTTACATGGATCTCAAGGTCAGCCTCATTGCACCAGGCCTCAATGCCACTCATGTTATATGTGGTGGAGTTTCTATGACCCAATGTTTATGAATGGTGTATCTCACTACTGGATAACATGAATATCCAATTGACCAATTTCAAACAAGAGATAAAGAGAAATTTCGGATTTGCATCTATTCTGTGTAGCTTTTTCTTTGAGTGGGTTCTAGGTTTGAGCCTTAGAGTAGAGATTATTCCACATGGATTGTGCGATCCAACCATGTCACAGTGGACTGATGTGATGAAGCAGATAGGAGGTGGTAGGGTCCCAACCCCCTACAATGATGAGTTCTTTTTATGGTGGCATCGATAGGTTATAATCATTGATGACTACTCTTATGTTGGGATCGACTGTAGAGGGGTTCCATATATGCCTTTTCCACTAGGTTCCACCTACGGTGATATTGGTGATAAAAGTTTTTATATATTTCATTTTTTTTTTGTTTTTTCAAAAATAATAAAAAATGCAAATATTTTTGTATGGTATAAAGTATTAACAATTGCTTTGTCACGCAGATGTAGGTCTGCAACGACTAGATTGATTCCAACGACATCGATGAAGGATCCGAGGAGGTAAGCATGTAGGAGGAGATGTGGAGAGAGTGTTGCGGAATGTGCAAGGGAACCTATCTCGATTGACGCACATGATTCCTATGGTTCAAGTGGAGGATCTGCCAGATGCTATGCAGTGACAGGTGGTGGGTGTGCCCCGTGCATGTGTGTGACTCTTTCGGTGTCTCGCAAATTCCATAGTGTGATATCATGATACACATCCGGCGCCATAGGTGTAGATTCCATGGTCATATATATACCGTCGATATATGTATTTTGAGATTGTGATCCCCATTTTGTACTATGACACCATATTTTTTGAAAATATGAAATACAAAAATTTTGGTTTTCGGATTTGCTTATATATGTTACAATGTGTACATGCATGAATTTATTTTCTTTACTTTAGTTATGTGAAAAATGCCAATATAAAACATAATTAGCCTATGCATTGGATACATGATTAGAACTTCTAGGTATGTGATTATAAGTAAGAAAATCAAAGTATCATTCCAAAAGTCATACCCATAGGAATCATCGGAGTAGAGTAGAGTCTCGCACATAGTAACTACCATTTAACTAACATAGGACTAAATAGGAGTCTAGGTGAACCTCTATAGACTAAAAACCATGTGAAATGGAGTCACGTAATAGTTCTATAACGACGCTATACTCAACCACCTTATTCGTTGATGGCTCCAGATGAACGCCACATGAAGACACCAGTTGGCCCTTGGGTGAGTAAATGACCCAAGTAGTGGAAGCCATGTTCCGTGTATGACAACTGGCACCATCTGCGAATCCTAAGTATACTAAAGACTCCGTTGACATCTCCCAACCAAGGGAAAACTTGATAAGCATGTCGACGACACAAAGGAAAATATGTATATATGCTAAGATACACTAGTATACAAAATGTCACGACCAATATTGAGGGATCAAGTGTAACACCTTTTAATGTAGAGCCAATTTTTGGGCTCATCCAACATATTCCATTCATAATATTCCAATTCATAGGCTCATTTCTCTAAAACACGTCGCAGAATATAAGGACTATGCCACATGGGGTTGAACTTTCCTGAACCCAACGGTTCTTTGGTTTGGTCATATAGGAGAACCAAGTCACCCTCATCGTACTGTCGAGGATAGACATACCTATCTTATTGAACCTTAACACATTTTTTATTCATTTCGATATCCATAGAGGAATCTCGACGTTTCTCATCTAGATGCTCTAGGTGCACAAGGAATTCTTCAAGATCGTATGTTTCAGGTAGGAGCTCAATTTCTAGTTTGAGGGAAGGAATTTCGCATTCAATCGGAAGGATCAAATCCACACCATGTACTAACTTAAAAGGAGAAAACCCGGTGGAAGTCTTTACCGAGGTTTGATATGCCCAAAACGCAGGGTAAAGAATTAGATGCTAGTCATATTTACTCTAGATGACAATGTTTTGCAAGATGGTATTGAGATATTTATTCACCGCATCTACTTGTCCATTTTCCTGGGGATAATAAGGGGAAGAATCATCGTGCTTAAACCCCATTTTTGATACTAACTCCTTCAACATTTCATTCTGAAAGTGACTGCCATGATCAGTGACAATCTATTTTGGGATGCCAAACTGGGCTATAAGCCCCACTGTGATAGTCATTAAGAACTGACTCAACTTCCTTGTGATTCAATAAACGATGAAAAATATTATCTACTCCTCGATGATACAAAGTTTCGTCGATGATAAGGTAGTTTTTAGCAGGATGATGTATACGTCGTCGATCGTCTCTCAACAGATGCTAGGATATATTCAAGGTTTGAAGATAAATTAGAATGTCTCCATACCAAGGGTCCAAATATGATATAATGAAGATATGTTCATCCATTAACGAATCATCATGAATAATTTCCTCATGTAGTCAATGGAAGTATGATATCAACTCGGAAAAAACTAGTGATTTCTTAGACTTTGCTGAAGAAAAATCGAGATCAAATTCTTGCAAAATAACAATCCAATTATTGCATTTCCCCCATATGATACGACTGGTGAGTATGTATTGAAATGGATTGATATCTGCAACTATGGTAGTTTTACAAATTAATATATAATGTCGTAATCTTTGAGCTACATGTACGACAACCGAGGATAGTTTTTCTACGTGAGAGTATTTAAGTTCAGGACCGACTAAGTTTCAAATGAGATAGTAGACAATGTGCTCATGGAGATCATCGTCCTCCTAAACCAGAACCATACCAACCATCCCTTCGGACGCGGTGATATAAAGAAAATAGTCTTTATTGTATTCTCGAGGCTTCAACATAGGCGTCGATATCAAGGCTTTCTTAAGAGCATCAAAGGATTCCTGGGCTCGCTCATCCCATATAAACAGAGTATCCTTCTTCAAAATATGCATGAAACCCTTAGTTAAATTGGAATAGTTCACTATGAACCGATGCAAGAAGTTATCCTTCCCCTGTAAACCCTGAAGTTGTCGAATGTTGCATGGGGGCGGCAATCGAAGTATTGCCTCAACCTTCATAGGATCCACCTTGATTCCATGCTCAGAGACTAAGAATCCTAAGAGGCGGCCACACCTAATGCAAAAGATGCACTTGTGAGGGTTCAAATGGATGTGATAGTAACATCATCTCTCCAATACTAATTGAAGGTGAGTGGAGTGATGTACTCTCTTGTGAGAGTGAGCAGCGAGATCATTGAGGTAAGCTTCAAAAATATGCTTGAGATCGTGAAAATAAAAGGTTATCACGCAATGGAAGTTTTCTCCGACATTTTTAAGGTTGAAAGGAATTTTTTGGTATGCAAAATTACCCCAAGGACAAATAAACGTCCTCTTATGTTGATCCCCAGGCTTGATTTGAATTTGATTATATCCTAAAAATCCATCTATAAAAGAAAAAAATTTGATTCATGTGCATTCATCAAGAATATGGTCAATGAAAGGAGTCGAGAAGTTGTATTTAGGAGAATCCTTGTTCAGGTCTCGAAAATCCATACATACGCGGATGGTTCCTTGTTTCTTATTTGTGGGAATGAGGTTGGACACCCATTCAGTAAAGGGAACTGGGTAGATGAAACCAACATTAAGTAGCTTCTCTACCTCTACCTTAATAACAGGGGCCTTCATAGGATTAACATCTCTAAGAAATTATCGAATAGGTCTAGAATCTGGATAAGTCTTGATCTCATGTTCGACAATGTTGGGGTCGATCCGTGGAATCTCTTCGTATGACCAAGTGAATACGTCAAAAAATTATTTGAAGATATCAATGTAGATATGAATTTCTCCAGGCGAACAATCTGCATCGATATATACGTTCTCAATTTTTCCAGGAATTCGAGAGAAGTCGATCGTGATGGTAGGAGAAATATTATCCATGTTTCCTTTAGCATAAATACCATGTGTATCTAGTGGAACCACATTGTGACCAACCATATCACTCAAGGTAGATCTAAATTTATACAGTTCAATCCTAACAAGATTTGGGAAGAAATAAGAGCGATGATGTATATCGTCCCAAGGCCTATCGAGACCATACATGGCCTCTGAGATGGCTTCATCCAAAGTTAAAGTATTGTCGAGGAAATCATGTGAACAAGATGATTGGGCTACCCATACGGGCTCTAGAACGAGATCCTCCTCATTCTTCTGTGAGGAAAAGATATTTGGGTTAGTAGTAGCATTAAGAATAGCCTGATACACAATCTTTGCCAGTGACAGTGGAATTTACATCCCAATTTTCCGCTGACCTTCACACGACATAGTCAAGGAAGTTAGGGTCCAAGGGTCATTTAAATATGAAGTGTGGAAAGGAATGGTCTTCATCGACGACGAAGACTTACTGGAAATGGCATGAATGTGATGGATTGGTGCCACGAAATCAAATCTATCCATGAGAGAGGAATACATTCTAACAACAAAATCCTCGATTTCCTATCGAGAATTGTCTGTCACTGGGATCAAAGGTACAACTAATGTATTAGGAATAGCATGCGCAAATGACAATTGATCAATCGTCTCTATTTTCCTTTCATGAGGAAAACATAAAGTGTAGAAACTAGACGACACGACCGTGGTCATGGCATAAGTCCAATTACGCCCTAGTAGTAAACTATAGTCAAAGGGTGCATCTATCACCTCGACATCAACCTCCACTGTCTTTCCACCTAAATGGACCATAAAAGCGGAAAAAATTATGTGGGTTTGAAATGAAAGTCCATCAAATGCGGTCAACATATTCATAGATTGGGATAGAGTTGGATATCCAATGGATTTCCAACATGTTAGCGACATCATGCACATCGCGGCACCTTCATCAATTACAGTGCATCTGATGGTAATTTTGTGTACTCCACATGGATTTTAAAGGCCACATTGTAAGGAAAGTGAGGCTTAACATCCATGATGTCAAACTTAAGAACCTTCTAACCACATGGGTCTAGAGCTCCTAAAGAAGATAACAAGGCGTTCCTCTATGAAGGACATGTCTGGAGCACCTCCAAAGTCAATATCATACAAGGTGTTTGAACCAGATATTCAACAATCAAATAGTTTTGGGCATATTCGGCATTAGGATTGTGGGAAGAGCATTTTAGTACTCCTTTCAAAATATGAGGCAGAGGTTCTAGATTTTTGATCTGCAAGGGTGTTTCTAGAGGAGGGGGAGACTCTGTACCTATAAAAGTATATGAAGAACCATAATCATGAGATTGAGTGGCTACATCAATCTAGGACTTGACCATATTAACACATATATGGACACCTTCATGTGTCAAGGGGTTTTGACTCCCGCTCGAAGAATTTCCGGTGTTGGAGGAACCTGAAGCCATGTGTTGATTATGAGGAAATGGATTGGTCAACATAGTGGGTGGTTTTGATAAGAGCCTCTAGGCTTCCTAGATTTTGGGGCATAGGTGCATAAGGTGATCATCTTTACAAAGTTTACAAGGAAACTTCACCTTCCATTTTTCTTTCTTTCCCTCACCAACATTATTGTTCGATTTATCAACCTCTTCCATCTATGCCACTCTTGGATATGGTTCGAGATATGTGTGGCATTATCTCAGTGAAAGGCTGACAAACTTTCTATGCCAACATCATAATGAATCGACAACTGGAAGTGGTTGAAAAATACCAAAATCGTATGATTAAAGTTTTTTTGCGTTCCCTCGGGTAGCTCAATGTACCATTTCGTGGTGACCCCCATGAGGGTACGTTGAAACAGCCTCAAACGAATAGATTCATCATTAAGGGAATTGGATGAGAACCAAAGATGAAAAGTAGTAACATGATCACATGGATCCTCGCCGATCTTTCCTTCGAATTTTGGAATGTCTTAAGGAATCTTGGTGGGGACGGGGGGCCATGACAGATCGTGATGCACTAGGTCATTCATTAATCTCGAAAAATATGGTAGATTAAGCATGGAA
>JASDQU010031570.1:2224-22434 GCA_032191745.1 Picea mariana | reverse complement strand
TGGTTGTAGCCAGAGAATTGGGGATTTGGAGCTTCCCTCAGGTTGTAGCCTGAGAAACTAGGGGGTTGGAGCCTCCTTCCAGTTGTAGCTAGAAAACAAAGGAAGTTGGTGCTTCCAATGAATGTAATTCTTCAGAACATATAAGAAAAAACATTCCGTAGTTATCTCCTGATTTGGGTTTCCACGTAAAACACTGGTGTACTGTGTATGTGTGTGATTGTTTATTTCTTACTTCCCATTATTGGATACTAATTCTCTATTGATATAACATTTGAAGAAAAATGATTATAATTACGCTATTACTGATTCACCCCCCTTTCAGTAATCCAACACTGCTTGTCTATTTTCCAATGTTGCGCTGATTTTTGGAATGTTCCTTGCAATTTCTTCAACTGTAGAAGCTTCACGAACAATATGCAAGTTGTTGTTGTTTTTCTTCCTGAGCGGAAAGTCCTTGTAATAATGTGGGTCACCACATTCCCATCATTTCAAAGGTTCTCTTTGGGCTGTATTTTTATTATAAACAATAACTGGTTCTTTATCCTTATTCCCAAATTGATTATAAGGTTTATTACCTTTATAGTTACTCCCTTGATATCTTCGTTGATTATTTCCAAAATTCTTATTATAAAATTTTGTTCCTTTTCCGTTTTGTTCAAATTTATTATACTTTTAATCTTTCCATTTGTTTACATTCTGATTTTTGTTTTTATTTTGTTCATAACTGAAAATTTCCTTCCTCATTGCTTCTTCTAAAGTTCTTGGGTTATCATATTCAATTATTTCTTTATAAACATAAGGTAGACAACTTACAAACATTGAATCTTTGGCTTTTCATCAACAATATAAGGCACATAATGTAATAAACTTAAGAACTTACTTCACAAATCCTTCATTGTCATACTTCCCAGTTTTAAATCATAAAACTCCTTAGCCTTTTCCTCATAATACTGTTCTGACAAGTATTTTCTTTTAAAATATTTCTTAAAAGTTCTCCAAGTTACATATCGTTCTTTAATATGTTTTATTTTTATTTTTAAATAGCATAATCACAATTTACATATCTTGGAACAACTGTATGCTACACCTTAGGGTTTCTATTGATCTTATAGGTTCATATTTATTGATCAAAGTAATCAAACCTATATTCATTTCTAAGCTACCCTTTTCATTCTCGATATTAAGGACTTACATAGTAATCTTATCAATTGGACTAAACTTGTTAACATTATAAGCCTTTCAATATGCATCCTAAGTCCTTCAATTAACAATACATATTTATCTTTTGAATGACATAGTCAGTCTTTATGAAATTCACACATACTATATAACTCTAGAAAGGAAATAGGGTATACGAAACTAATTTTCCTTATACCAAAATTGAACTAAATTAACCCTTATACTCTTATGACATATTGCGCATTAAATCAACACTTCAATCACATTGAATTTACCTACTGTATGATGTTAACAGTTGTTTCGATCGCCGTCCTTTGCAAGGGTAAATGGAAAACACTTGGAAATTGTTTGATGAAGTCTTGTCGAGTTTTAAATGAGGTTGTATATGGCGTGATATTAGTCGTTTTTCTTAAACAAGTGTAGCCCCGATCCACCACCACCTGGAGGTAGTACCGGATCTCGATTTCAATGACAACTCGAGATTCTTACGAGGTTTGTCCGAAACCCTGAGGAAATCATTTCTCAAACCTGGTTTACTCTGTAAGAAAATTTCGTTGTGTTCAACGAGCTCTCTGGAAGATTGTTGTGAAGCGTCTTACTGTGTAATGGTTATCATGTGCGAGGAGCTACCTTGTAGGCTTACTATGTGCAAGGATTCACCCATTAAACTTGCTTTGTGTGAGAGGTTGCCCTGTGAGTTTTATGATTTAAAACTGGGAAGTATGACAATGAAGGATTTGTGCAGTAAGTTCTTAAGTTTGTTGTGTTATGTGCCTTATATTGTTGATGAAAATCCAAAGATTCAACGTTTTATAAGCTGTCTACCTCCTATTTATAAAGAAATAATTAAATATGATAACCCAAGAACTTTAGAAGAAGCAATGAAGAAGAAAAATTTCATTCAAAATCTGGGATATTATAATAACATTATGCATATCATCATTTAGTTTGTAAAGAATGGTCAAATAATATCACTTAGATTACACTAAAAAAACAAACTAATTACAATGAAATTAATGCAAAAAAAAGACTTCGCAACTACAATTTATTTAACAATGTATCGACAAAATATTATATTTATTTATTAAGTGTGGAAGCTTATAAGTATGGAGTCAAAAGATTCTTGACATGTGAAAAACGATTATTAATAATTCATGTCAAAAGATTATTAATAATTTTTCAAATTGATTTGATCAACTTTAAATATTTAACTAATTTAATATTTTAATTCTTTAAATTATACATAATTTAATATATTAATTAAAATACTATTATAAATATTAAATAACATATCAATATCAAGGAAAATGTTGTATAAAGAAATTAAGAAAAATGAAAGTTTTTTTTTTTTCCTTTTCCAAATTACAAATTTTAGTTCCTCTCATTTTAAGAAGTTCCTCTCATTTTAAGAAGTTCCTTTCATTTTAAGAATGGTACATAACCATTACAATGAATTCGAGAGTGGGGAGGATAACAATAATTTTTCCCAACCACTTAAGTTAAATCAAATTGACAAATAAAATAAATTGGAAGGACATGGGGTGGGCTTTGATCCACTTGTGTGTGCATTCTCACAAGAATTGAACCTTGCCCATTAATGAAAAATTGTCCATGCCTAAAAAACTCTCGGCGCCTCACATGAATCCAACCCCTTTGGACCGAATATGGAAAAATTGATATGGATATGTCATATAAAATACTATGAAATTGTGAAAAAACAAAATTTTAGTGTATACTTCTGGAAATAAAATATCACATTTTTTTTTATATATTGTTACTATTTTTAGAAATATATATAGGTTAAAAAGTCACTAATAAATCATATATGGTTAAATAATAGGTTCATTAAAAACAAATAAGTCATAAAGTAGAATTTAAAGAAATGAAAAAGGTAACAACTTTTTCTGAGAGGTCTTGACTTAGTTGGTTAGAGACTGGTACTGCTCCAGGTACTAGATTTATGGTAAAATCTATATCTCTTTGTGGAGGTAATCCTGGAATTTCTTCGAGGAATATGTCTTTAAATTAATTTAAAACAGGAAACTCTGAAATATTAATTTGTTTATTTTCTTCCATGTTATCTATTACATGCACAACATATAATTTACAACCTTTACGCACACACTTTTTCATTTGTGTAACGACCCCAATCGTTACGACTACATGCGATGCAAAACAAGTGTATTTTTTTTTTTTAAAGCAAGACAACAATCAACGAAAACAATCAATCTGCACGACTTGACGACAAACACCACTTACACATTCAGGCAACAGACAATCAACGACTCAGCACACTTGCACATCATGCAACTGGACGAAACATGTGATAATCAAGGACAGATAAAAATGACTACCCTCCCGACACAATCAAGAAAACTCTTACGAGCTAAAGAATAACATCAACCACCCGACACAACAGCTTCGACGACCAGTAACCAGAAAACATCTACGACATGCAAAACCCGATGCATTGAGGCGTTACACAATCTAGTACCAACATTAATTACAATGACAAACGACCACATCAGGGAGCACAAAACTCCGGCCAGGTTATCATTCACATCTACCCATAAGGGCGCGCAATGATCCCCTCATCAGGAATCATGCCATCACATGACGATAGGCGTGACAGTAACCAAGGTGCAACACGACACATCTAGAGAAATAACCCAAGAAAAATTTGACGCGCTAGGAGACTGAACTAATTGTCAACCACATGCCAAAAATCCCAAGCACCCAATCGACAAGTCAACAAGACGCAAGGGAAACTGACGACTATAACCTTCATACAACATGTTAAATTCTTTGCGCAAAAAACGATGGCTCTTGGAAACTTAAACAAGTTCCTACCGCTTGAATAAGAAAAGGGTCAGCTTCCAACCATTCCCCATCCCAACAAAAATAAAATA
The DNA here is from genome assembly GCA_032191745.1 of Picea mariana. NCBI lineage: Eukaryota > Viridiplantae > Streptophyta > Pinopsida > Pinales > Pinaceae > Picea > Picea mariana. The sequence continues at coordinate 18,346 of JASDQU010031570.1, read as the reverse complement.
AACAAAAGACACCTCAACATTGTAATCAAAAGTACAAAAAGATGCCTTTTTACTATAACCGAAAGTAAATCAAATATGTTTATCATTAAAAACACTTAGACACATATTTACAACGTACGCCAAAGCCATTGCTCTGGCATTGCGATAGAGATGCACAGATGCAATATGCATAAGGCAATAAGGCACAAGTAACACACCAATACATGATTTGATGTAACATAACGGGTCTCCTTCCATGACATAGTATTCAATTAAAAATACAATGACATCACTAGCAAGATGTTTATTTCCAAAGTCAAGCTGGAATGGCATAATTTAATATTAATGAATACTACGATACTCTCGAGTCTTAAGGTGACAAGCATATAGATTTGGTCAAGACTATGTTAAATACGCTGCATTAAATACATTCAAAGGAAATTAAATACGCCGTCATACACATACAAAAACACTATACAATACTTATTCTTTAATTCGGTATACAATACCTACAAAATCGCTGTCAATAACTGTCAATAAATATATTAATTGTTGTCTATAATAATTGCTATTTCAATGCTATTTCGTTGTTTGTAAATAATGCTACTTCAATGTTATTCGTTGCTATTTCAATGCTATTTTGCTGCCTATCCATTAATTATTTCCTGAGTCAAAAATTATCTTTGCTGTCTATTTAAAGGAAATTAAAAAAAAGATAATCACTGAGATAAATAAAAGGAAATCCTTGAGTTTAAAAACATGATATTTGCAGTCAATAGATATTAATAAAGAAGTTAATTATTACATCTTTGTCTATGGAATAATTCGCTATGGAATATTACATCGCTGTCTATGTAATATTCACTATGGAACATTGCAGTCAATAGATATGGTATAATTCGCTATCTAGAATATTACATTGTTGTCTATGGATTATTACATCATTGTCTATGGAATATTAATAATGTAGTGATATTCTTCATCGCTGTCTATGATAATTGCAGTCAATAGATATGGTAAAATCGCAATGTAATAAAGTAATAACTCTCAACCATTACACCAGTAAAAAAACACTACCATTACACATTAAAAATGCCACACTCTACACAGAAAATACGCCATCATTTACACAGTAACAACACCAACATTTACACAGTAATAACGCCCCCATTTACACAACAAATGCACCACCATTTACACAGTAACAACACCACCGTTTACACAGTAACAACACCACCATTTACACAGTAAAAATGCCCCAGTTACACAAAAAATGCGCCACCATTTACACAATAACAACACCACCATTTACATAGTAAAAACGTCCCCATTTACACAACGAATGCGCCACCATTTACACAGTAACAACACCACCGTTTACACAGTAACAACACCACCATTTACACAGTAAAAATGCCCCAGTTACACAACAAATGCGCCACCATTTACACAATAACACCACCACCATTTACACAGTAAAAACACCCCCATTTACATAGCAAATGCATCACCATTTATACAATAACAACACCACCATTTACATAGTAAAAATGCCCCAATTACACACCAAATGAACCACCATTTACACAATAACAACACCACCATTTACACAGTAAAAAAGCCCCCATTTACACAACAAATACGCCCCCATTACGCAGTAGAACCACCACCAAGGGCACAACAAAGACACTACCCATTACACAGAAAATATGAAGGCATTCAAGTATAAGTTCATTGTTGTTCAAGTGTAAAAACGCAGGCATTGAAGGTAAAATTTTCATTGTTATTCAAGGAATTAATTTACTGCTATTCAAGTGTAAAAACATAGTCAATATATATAAATTAAAACACTGTCATTCACATTTTAATAACACTGAGATTTTACCAATCAAGAGCTGGGAACTGTCATTAAAATCACAGAGAATAAAATGCCATCCAAAATGCAGAGGTGATGTTAAAAATGTAGAGAGTATTAAGTTGTTCGTAGAGAGAAATGATAAGCAATACGCAAAGATGCTCAAACACGAGAAGGCGTAAAGACAATCATTCAACCATGAATCAATCAACCGCATGGATAAGTAAGGGATATATAGCTGGGCAAAAATTATCCTTCGCTAATCATCCATGCATAGAAAAGAAGGGCATTATAATCTATAGGTCTTTAAACACCGAAGTGACGACCATCGATTCAGCTCCTGGCCGACTGCTCATGCATGGACTGCTGACCTAGGGATAAGGGTGCAAGATAAAATACAATCTCTTCAAAATAATCATTAAAACCCACACAGATAAGTCAATGAAATTAGAAGTTGGGTTCGTCAAAGGAAATCCATTCAGAAAACAACAAGCAAGGGGATTACAATACCGTAGGAAAACAAGTGCAAGACAGTGCATGGCAATGAAATATTAAACCAACCGCTGAGAAAATAACATGTGTAAATTTAATTTCATTGCAAGTAACATTTTAAACCAGCGTACCTTACCAAACACGAATGCTCTGTAGTTTATGTCCCACGCGTGCTCCGTCCAGCTCCCGCTTGCCAACCGATGTGACCTCACCGGTACCTCCCAGCCAATGCTAGGGGTACTCTTCTTCCCCTGAGCCCCCCGATCTGCAAAGGGTCCACACACACTATACCAGAGAACAACTAGCACCCAGCTCGCCTCGCAAGGTCGAGCTACCACTCGTTACCCGAGTTGGGTATCCCAACTCCCACAAGATAAGTTCAGTTAAGACAAAAATTCAATAGAGTAACGTTACACATCAAGATGAGATCCATACTCCTCCTCCTCTATCCTTTTTATAGAGTTTTTAAGTGATTTATTTCCCAAATTCTCATTTAATTTCTTTTTCATTAATTTAATCAGAAAACACCTCCCTCGTACACATGTCACCCATCCCCCCTAGTTGCACCAGAAAATTAATTTCATTAATTATTTAATTATTCCTATTTCCCTCACCAACCTAAAAGCATTCCTAAAAACGCTCCTTGGTGTCCCAATATTCCCTTACAAATCTTAAATGACTTACAACTTACTAAATTCTTAGTAGAGTTCAAAAATAGCAAGTTCCCAAGGCAAGATTCCTTACTAAGTTAGACATTCATCTTTTTCTTTATGTTTCCCCTTTTCCCCTTAGTTTCCTATTTATTTTAGGTTTCCCTCTTTTCCCTTTTTAGCTAAAACTCAATTTAGCAAGTGTAGAAAAACAACCTTTTCCCCCTTTTTCTTTTAATTAAAAATTTAATTAGCATATGTAGATAAAACAATCATTTCCCGTTTTAAAATTTTAATTCCCCAATATAATTTGATTTTAATAAATTAATTGAATTTCTTACCCCCTTCTCATTACATGTTTAATTATGATTATTATTTTTGACCACATGTGTTACTTAGACCTAGATTTTAATTTCACTAGGCTCGAAGACACTTTTATTAGGGAAAAATTATTTTTAAATCTTACTTGTAACATCATTCGTTTTAAGGCCGTTTAGGTTTATTCACTTACAATTTAAAAACGCGACGTGCCCTTCAGGACGCACTAGGTGCTCCAAGGGTGCCACTCGCCTCTTTCCGTCTTCCTTGCGCGACGTGCCCTTCAAGACACACTGCATGCTCCAAGTGTGTCGCTTGCCTCTTTCCATTTTCCTTATGCGACGTGCCCTTCAGGATGCACTACGTACTCCAAGGGTGCCACTCGCCTCTTTTTGTTTTCCTTGCGCGATTTTCTTCAGGACGCACTACGTGCTCCAAGGGTGCCACTCGTCTCTTAACTGACTTGGTAGACATAAAAAACCCCTGGAGTCAATACTCTGCCAGGTGATTTTGTGGGGGACTAAGGGCCTCTAAGGAATAAGGCCCTTGCCTTATTGCTTTCCACTTAGAATCATCGTGGGCGATTGCCGCAGTCTTCCGTCATGGCATTGTGGGTCTGCTCGAACTAGGTAATTGTTAACCTACAGTTTGAGCCACGACGAGAGTTCTAGTATGTTGTGACAGGGCTGCTGTCCACACCTCTCCCTCAAAGTCTATGGTTGTCGTGCGTGACCCCTCTACTCCACATGTGAGTCTGGTTGGCAAGCTATCATCAACCTGCATCATCAACGAATCATGTCAACAATAATAATCAATCATCATAACCTCTAATCAGATGTACATATTTCATATCAACAACAATCAAACCTCAATAGTCCACTCCTTGACTCGATCCAGAGTCCAAGGGGTTTCATCGATGCCTTTGCATCCTTGAGGTCCAAAGTCCTGCACACTCAGGAGAACCCAGTCAATAGCACCTGTTTATGTAAATACACAAAATAACATATCATCATATCCATAATGCCTCATAATCATAATCAAATGACCAATAGTATAATAATCCAGATCACTTGCAAGCAAGTGTCCTCAAAGAATAAGTTCCCTCAGTGCACGCAAGAGTGGGATGTTACATACACCCCCTCTTGTTTTAAACTTTGTCCCAAAGTTTCATAATATTAGTGTCAAAATAAAGTGTATCATAGTATCATAAGTCTATCCATCAACAAAAATGGAAACTGTTGGTGCATATCATATGCGTCCTCCGAGGTCGCCGAGTGTGGACTATAGTTGTCCCACTGGACCTTGACTTGATCTACTATTCGACGTCATAGCCGTCGAATGTGATGGTCCAGGATGCATATTGGATCAGCTGTGAGTGCACCCTCATCCGATACCTTCAAGGTACTCAAGTCAAAACATGTGTAGGATCACTAACATAATGTCTCAAATAGAGATGTGAAAGACATCATGCATACGTCCCAAGGATTAGAAAAGGATAGTCAATAGGCCACAACCCTCTCTTTTCCACAATCTCATAGGATCCCAAGAACCTAGGAGAGAGTTCAACACCCTTTCCAAAATTAATCGAACTCTTATGCGGTTTCACCCACAAGAAGATGTGATCACCAAATTCGTAACTACGGTCGACATGGTGCGCATCGGCATAACTCTTCTGCCGATCCTGCGCTTCCTTGATCCTTTGTCTTATAGTTTGAATTTGATCATCCATTTCTTGGATCACTTCTGGTCCCACTAGGACCCTATCCTCAAGATGATCCCAACTCAAGGCTTCCGACACGATCACCTGTAACGAAACTTGAAAGGCACCATCCTAATGGTGCTTTGATAACTGTTGTTATATGTGAATTCTACCAGTGGCAAGAATTATTTCCAATGCTTATGTTGGTCCATCACGTACATATGCAACATGTCCTCCAAGATTTAGTTTGTTCGTTCGGTCTTCTCGTCTGTCTCCGGGTGACACGCAGTAGTAAAATTAAGTTGGCTTCCCAAGGCCTTTTGGAAACTAGTCCAAAACGTCTAGTAAACACCGATCCTCGATCAGATATAATCCTCTTAGGCATGCCATGCAGCCTCACAATCTCACTGATGAAAAATCTAGCTATGTCAGGTGCCTAATACGTCGTACGCACAGGAATAAAATGAGCACTCTTCGTCAGAGTGTCGACTACTGCAAAAATCGAGTCATGTCTCCTTGCCGTCAGTGGCAATCCAACAATGAAATCCATCAAAATGACCTCCCATTTTGATTTTGGAATATTGTTTGGCTGTAGTAATCCTGTTGGATGTCTATGTTCAGCCTTCACCCACTGACATTCTAGACTTCTTGCCACGTAGTTGACTATGTCTGCCTTCATTCCTTTCCAGAAGAATAAGGGTTTAAGGTCTGCCCTCATCTTCGTGAGTGCCGGGTGAGCCATGTACACTACTCTGTGAGCCTCTCTTAGGATCAAAATCCTCAACTCGTCGTTCGGTGGTACGTAAATTCGATTTTTAAATCTCAATAATCCGTCATCGTCAAACGTAAATCCTTCACATCTTGGTACCATCATTGTGTTCTGTCTAATTAAATACTTGACCTCTTTGTACCAGTCATTGTCGCGCTGTAAGGTTAGAATATTTTCACATAGATTATTCTGAAGAGGTATCACCGAAAGTATGCGCAGTCTCCGGCTCAACGCATCAACCACTTTTTTCACTGTTCCCTTTATGTAAGTAATCTTGATATCATACTCGCTAAGCAATTTCGACCAACACCGTTGTCGCGTGTTCAAGTCGCTTTGCGTAAGGATGTGTTGTAGTCCATAGTGGTCCATTTTTAGTTTGAATTTCTGTCCAATAAGGTAGTGTCTCCAAACTCTCAAGGCATAAACAATGGCTAACAATTCCAAATCATGCGTCACATATTTATCCTCATGCCTTCTCAACTTCCTCATGATACAAGCGATCAATCGACCGTCTTGCATCAAGACTCCACCTAAGCCTTCCTTGGATGCGTCAATGCATACCAAGAAGTCTGCGTCCATGTCAGGGACCTAGTAATGGTGATGTCATCAATAACTCCTTGAGCCTTCGAAATGCTTCAGTGAATTTCTTAGTCCAAACAAACTTCTTGTTCTTCTTCTGTAATTCCACAATCAGATTTTCTATCTTCGAAAAACCCTCGACCAACCATCGATAGTATTCCGCTAAACCCATGAAGCTACGCACTTTCGGGACATTCGTTGGCATAGTCCTTCCATAATAGCCTCGACCCTTGCTGGATCCACAACGATACCTTCGTCGGAAATGACATGCCTTAAGTAGTGAATATTCGATTGATAAAACGAGCATTTAGAAAATTTCCCATACAATTTGTTCTCTCGCAGACACTGTAGTGCCAAGCGCAAGTGCTCGTCATGCTCTTCCAATGTCCGAGAGTAAATAAGATATCGTTAATGAATACTTGGATGAACTTGTCCAAGTATTCATGGAACACCCCGTTCATCAAACTCATAAATACCCCTGGGGCGCTCGTTAGTCCAAACGGTAAAACAATATACTCGTAATGCCCAAACCTAGTGTTAAAGGCGGTCTCAGGGACGACATCCTCCTTGATCCATAACAGGTGATACCCTGATCTCAAGTCGATCTTTGAAAACACTGTCGCGCCTTTCATCTGATCAAACAGATCATCAATCCTTGGCAACATATACTGATTCTTGATTAGTGCCTTGTTCAACTGATGGTAGTCAATGCAGAGTCTCCACGACCCATCCTTCCTTCGAATGAAAATAATGGGTGCACCCCATGGGGACACACTGGGACGTATAAGTCCCAGGTCCAACAACTCCTTCAATTGCATTTTCAACTCCTGTAACTCCATATTCGATATCCGATAAGGCATTCTTGCTATTGGTTCAGTCCCCAGTTTTAGGTCTATGGTAAATTCCAGTTCCCTCTCTAGGGGAATCCTAGGTAACTCCTCAGGGAAGACGTCGGCAAACCATCTCACCACTGGAAGGTGTTATACACCTTCCACTACTCCCTTCTCATTTTAACGCAAGGATCGCATAAAGCTTACATCCCTTGCGCATGCTCTTCCATAGTTGCAAGGAAAAGATGAACCTCAGGGAAACTCCCTAGTTCTGACCTAAAATCACGCGTCTCTGCCCCTCATCAACGACCAAGCTCAACTGTTTCATCTTATAGTTGAGTGTCACCTCATACAATTCCAACCAGTCCATACTGATCACAACATCGTAAGATCCTAATATCATGACGTACAAGTTGGCCCTGGTGACAACTCTCCCAGGTTAAGGCTATAACCTGTAACCTTCCCTCCAACTTTCTGTTTGGCTCCCCAAACCATCTCTACAAAGCTAAACTCATCATGTTTGACTGCCTTTACCTTAATTCTTTTTAGCGCTGCACCAGAAATGAAACTCTATGTAGCACCGGGATCTATCAAAATGCTAAGGGTCTCGTTAGTGGCGGTAAGGAGTCCGATGCTGAGGTGCTGGTCATTGAGGTGTAGTGAAAGTGGATCCTCTCTGAAATCCACGATATCCTGGTGAATGCCTAGCTGGTGTCTGATGTTGCTGCGCACCAGATGACACCTGCCCCACGGGTCTCATTGGAGTTCTGCTTTGAACCTTGCTGATAATCTCCTCCTTTACTATGAGGGCCTTCTGAACGACCTCATGCAAGGTTTGAGGCATCAGAATCCTAACCTTTGCACGAATGCAATCATTAAGTCCAAACACGAACCTGTTGACCTTAAGTTTCTCAGTATTCAAGTGCGGAGCATGCCGAAGGAGCTCCAAAAATGGGCCTCGTACTCGGGCACCATACGACTGCCCTGTCGCAAGGCATTGAACTCGTTGAGCTGAGGCTCATTAAATTCCTTAGAAAGATACCTCTCCTGGAACCGTTCCTCGAACAATTCCCATACACGTCTTTGACGACCATGTTCAAAAGCGACAGGAGCGTCTTCCATCATAGAAGAGTGCTCCCCTTCAATGGAAAGACCACCATGCAGACCTTCGTATTGGAGGTATAGTCGTGAAGTGCAAACCACATCGCCATATTCTCCAACCATGCCTCGGCAGCTGCACCGTCCAGGGCACCAAAGAACTCAGGAAATTTGACCTTCTCGAGTTCGCGGTGAATACTAGCAGTACTGTCTAGGTGCGCCATGGACCCTTAGGGTATAGGCACCCTGGCCTCATCTCAGTACAGATGGTGATTCAAGGCCTCTGACAATCTCTGGAAGGACCTTGTCAGACCATCATCAACCCTTACAACAATCGAATCCAACCCAAGGGCTTGTTCTTCCCCCCTAAGGGTTAGACTCCGAGGGTGCAGGCACCTCTGGAGGCATCACACCTCCTTCCACGACACCACGCCGTGAACGTCTGTGGCGTCCTCTAATCGAGATCACAACATGGACACGTTAAATTTTTAATTAGTGCTAGGTTAATAATCAAGGGTTTACTGCAGTGGAAAGCCTAGCGATCCATAGTCGTAGGGTTGAACCCGCTTTGATACCATATGTAACGACCCCAATCGCTATGAATACATGCGATGCAAAGCAAGTGCAATTTAAAAAAAAAAGAAGCAAGACGACAATCAACGAAAACAATCAATCTGCACGACTTGACGATGAACACCACTTACACATTCAAGCAATAGATAATCAACGACTCAACACACTTGTGCATCATGCAACTGGACGAAACATGCGATAATCAAGGATAGATAAAAATGACTACTCGACCGACACAATCAAGACAACGCCTATGAGCTAAAGAACAACATCAACCACCCGACACAATGGCTTCGACGACCAGTAACAAGAAAACCTCTACGACGCACAAAACTCGATCCATTGAGGCGTTACACAATCCAGTACCAACATTAATTACAATGACAAACACCCACATTGGGAAGCACAAGACTCTGGCTAGGTTATCATTCGCATCTACCCACAAGGGTGTGCCATGATCCCCTCATCAGGAATCATGTCGTCACACGACGATAGGTGTGACAGTAACCAAGGCACACCATGAAACATCTAGAACAACAACCCAAGAAAAATTCGACACACTAGGAGACTGAACTAACTGTCAACCACATGACGAAAATCCCAAACACCCAATCGACAAGTCAACAAGACGCAAGGGAAACTGACGGCTATAACCTTCATATAACATGTTAAATTCCTTGTGCAACAAATGATGGCTCTTGGAAACTTAAACAAGTTCCTACCGCTTGAATAAGAAAAAGGTCATCTTCCAACCATTCTCCATCCCAACAAAAATAAAATAAACAAAAGACGCCTCAACATTGTAATCACAAGTACATAAAGATGCATTTTTACTATAACCGGAAGTAAATCAAATATGTTTATCATTAAAAACACTTAGACAAATATTTACAACGTACGCTAAAGCCACTGCTCTGGCATTGAGATAGAGATCCACAAATACAATATGCATAAGGCAATAAGGCCCAAGTAACACACGAATACATAATTTGATGTATTATAACAAGTCTCCTTCCATGACATAGTATTCAATTAAAAATACAATGACATTGCTGGCAAGATGTTTATTTCCAAAGTCAAGCCGAAATGGCATAATTTAAGATTAACGAATACTGCAATACTCTCAAGTCTTAAGGTGACAAGCATATAGATTTGGTCAAGACTATGTTAAATACGTCGCGTTAGATACATTCAAAGGAAATTAAATACGCTAACATACACATACAAAAACGTTATACAATACTTATTCTTTAATTTGCTATACAATACCTACAAAATCATTGTCAACAACTGTCAATAAATATATTAATTGTTGTCTATAATAATTGCTATTTCAATGTTATTTCACTGCCTATTTCGCTGTCTGTAAATAATGCTACTCTAATGCTATTCGCTGCTATTTCAATGTTATTTTGCTGCCTATTCATTAATTATTCGTTGAGTCAAAAATTATTGTTGTTGTCTATTTAAAGGAAATTCGCAGAGTTGAAAAAAAGATAACCGCTGAGATAAATAAAAGAAAATCCCTGAGTTTAAAACATGATATTTGCAGTCAATAGATATTAATAACGCAGTCAATTATTACATCGTTGTCTATGGAATATTCGCTATGGAACATTGCAATCAATAGATATGGTATAATTCGCTATCTAGAATATTACATCACTCTCTATGGATCATTACATCGTTGTCTATGGAATATTAATAACATAGTAATATTCTTCATCGTTGTCTATGATAATTGCAATCAATAGATATGGTAAAATCTCAATGTAATAAAGTAATAACTCTCAACCATTACACCAGTAAAAAAGCGCTACGATTACACCTTAAAAACACCACCCTCTACACAATAAATACACCATCATTTACATAGTAACAACACCACCATTTACAAAGTAATAATGCCCCCATTTACACAACAAATGCACCACCATTTACACAGTAACAACACCACCGTTTACACAGTAACAAGACCACCATTTACACAGTAAAAACGCCCCAGTTACACAACAAATGCGTCACCATTTACACAATAACAACACCACCATTTACATAGTAAAAACGCCCCCATTTACACAACAAATGTGCCACCATTTACACAGTAACAACACCACCGTTTACACAGTAACAACACCACCATTTACACAGTAAAAACGCCCCAGTTACACAACAAATGCGCTATGATTTACAAAATAACACCACCACCATTTACACAGTAAAAACGCCCCCATTTACACAGCAAATGCGCCACCATTTACACAATAACACCACCACCATTTACATAGTAAAAACGCCCCAGTTGCACAACAAATGCACCACCATTTACACAATAACAACACCACCATTTACACAGTAAAAACACCCCCATTTACACAACAAATACGCCCCCATTATGCAGTAGAACCACCACCAAGGGAACAACAAAGATGCTACCCATTACACAGAAAATATGAAGGCATTCAAGTATAAGTTTGTTGTTGTTCAAGTGTAAAAATGCAGGCATTCAAGGTAAAATTTTTATTGTTATTCAAGGCATTAATTTACTGTTATTCAAGTGTAAAAACGCAGTCAATATATATAAATTAAAATGTTTTCATTCACATTTTAATAACGCTGAGCTTTTACCAATAAAGAGCTGGGAACTGTCATTAAAATCGAAGAGAATAAAATTCCATCCAAAATGCAGAGGTGATGTTAAAAATGTAGAGAGTAATAAGTTGTTCGCAGAGAGAAATGATAAGAAATACGTAGATATGCTCAAACACGAGAAAGCGCAAAGACAATCATTCAACCATGAATCAATCAACCGCAGGGATAAGTAAGGGATAGATAGCTGGGCAAAAATTATCCTTCACTCATCATCCATGCACAGAAAAGCAGGGCATTAGAATCTATAGGTCTTTAAACATCAAAGTGACGACCGTCAATTCGGCTCCTAGCCGGCTGCTCAGGCATGGACTGATGACCTAGGGATAAGGGCGGAATATAAAGCACAATTTCTTCATAATAATCATTAAAACCCACACAGACAAGTCAATGAAATCAGAAGTTGGGTTCGCCAAAGGAAATCCATTCAGAAAACAACAAGCAAGGGCATTACAATACCGTAGGAAAATAGGTGCAAGACAACGCATGGCAATGAAATCTTAAACTAAGCACCGAGAAAATAACATGTGTAAATTTAATTTCATTGCAAGTAACAATTTAAACCGGCGCACCTTAGCCAAAAGTGAATGCTCCGTAGTTTCTGTCCCACGCGCGCTCCATCCAGCTCCCGCTTGCCGATCGATGTGACCTCATTAGTACCTCCCAGCCAATGCTAGGGGTACTCTTCTTCCCCCTGAGCCCCCCGATCCGCAAAGGGGCCACACACACTATACCAGAGAACAACTAGCACCCAACTCACCTCGCAAGGCGAGCTACCACTCGTTACTTGAGCTGGGTGTCCCAATTCCCACAAGATAAGTTCAGTCAAGACAAAAATTCAGCATCGTAACATTACACATCAAGATGAGATCCATACTCCTCCTCCTCCATCCTTTTTATAGAGTTTTTAAGTGATTTCTTTCCCAAATTCTCATTTAATTTCTTTTTCATTAATTTAATCAGATAAAACCTCCCTCCTACACATGTCACCCATCCCCCTAGTTGCACAAGAAAATTAATTTCATTATTTATTTAATTATTCCTATTTCCCTCGCCCACCTAAAAGCATTCATAAAAAATCTCCTTGGTGTCCCAATATTCCCTTACAAATCTTAAATGACTTACACCTTACTAAATTCTTAGTAGAGTTCAAAAATAGCAAGTTCCCAAGACAAGATTCCTTACTAATTTAGACATTCATATGTTTCTTTATGTTTCCCCTTTTTCCCTTAGTTTCCTATTTATTTTAAGTTTCCCTCTTTTCCCTTTTTAGCTAAAACTCAATTTAGCAAGTGTAGAAAAACAACTTTTTTCCCCTTTTTCTTTTTAATTAAAAATTTAATTAGCATATGTAGATAAAACAATCATTTCCCTTTTTAAAATTTTAATCCCCCAATACAATTTGATTTTAATAAATTAATTGAATTTCTTACCCCCTTCTCGTTACATGTTGAATTATGATTATTATTTTTGACCACATGTGTTACTTAGACCTAGATTTTAATTTCACTAGGTTGGGCAACATTTTTATTAGGGAAAAATTGTTTTTAAATCTTACTTGTCACATCATTTGTTTTAAGGCCATCTAGGTTTATTCACTTACCAGTTAAAAACGTGACCTGCCCTTCATGATGCACTAGGTACTCCAAGGGTGCCACTCACCTCTTTCCGTCTTCCTTGTGCGGCGTGCCCTTTAGGATGCACTGCGTGCTCCAAGGGTGCCACTTGCCTCTTTCCATTTTCCTTGCGCGACGTGCCCTTCAGAACGTACTACGTGCTCCAAGGGTGCCACTCACCTCTTTCAGTTTTCCTTTCGCGACGTGCCCTTCAGGACGCACTACGTGCTCCAAGGGTGCCACTCGCCTCTTGAATGACTTGGTAGACATCAAAAACCTCTGGAGTCAATACTCCGCTAGGTGATCTTGTGGGAGACTAAGGGCCTCTAAGGAATAAGGCCCCTACTTTATTGCGCACCCCTTAGAATCATCGTGAGTGGTTTTCGTAGTCTACCCTCACGACATCGTGGGTCTTCTCGAACTAGGTAATCATTAACCTAGAGTTCGAGCCATGACGAGAGTGCTAGTAGGCTGTGGCAGGGTTGCTGTCCACACCTCTCCCTCAAAGTCTCTAGTTGTCATGCATGACCCCTCTACTCCACATGTGAGTCTGGTCGGCAAGCTATCGTCAGCCTGCATCATCAACGAATCATGTCAGCAATAATAATCAATCATCATAACATCTAATCAGATGTAGATATGTCATATCAACAACAATCAAACCCCAATAGTCCACTCCCGACTCGATCCAGAGTCCAAGGGGTTTCATCGATACCTTTGCATCCTCGAGGTCCAAATTCCTGCACACTCAGGAGAACCCATTCAATAACACCTGTCTATGTAAATACACAAAATAACATATCATCATATCCATAATGCCTCATAATCATAATCAAACGACCAATAGTATAATAATACGGATCACTTGCAAGCAAGTGTCCTCAAAGAATAAGTTCGCTCAGTGCGCACAAGAGCGGGATGTTACAATTTGTAATGCTAATATTTCCCGAACAAAAATTGTTTTAAGTATTCCCTTAATATTAACAACATTACTAGTATCATCTTTGCATAAAAATGTCTTATTATAACAATTTAGTATAACTCTATGTTCTTCTAACCAATTCATATCAATCAACAAGTCATAAGACCCCAGAGGCAAAACATTCAAATCAACATAGGTTTTGAAATAATTCATAAGAAATTCACACTTGCCAACAAATTCAGTTACTTTCCTTTTTGTACCTGTAGCAAGCTGAACTAACCATGACTTTTCAAATTTGTTTTTCTGTAATTTGCACATCTTCACAACTCTACATGAAATATAACTTAAACTAGCACCAGGGTCAATCGAAATAGAGATTGGTTCATTATTTAGCGTACCTTCTACTTTCACCATAGAATTATGATGATTTGCTTGTCTATTTTCTGTAAATGTGTTGAACCTGCACATAATAGATTTAGCTAAACAATAATACACACATTTGCAGAGATAATTGGAGAAAGAAGAAGAAGGAGATAAAAGAATGGAAGAATTCTCATTAACCATTATGAATAATGAATAATTTACACATGATATACTCTGTATATCTCAATGAGTTTGACTTGAGGATAACCAAGTCGCCATAGTGGTGGTCTAGAGTGACCTGGACACACACCAGCAGTTACAAGAGTGAACTACCACCTATTCTAGTCTCTCAGGCAGTTACGGGAGTGAACTGCCACCTAGTTGAGTTAACTAGTCAACTAGTCTTCAGTTAACTGACTGAACATAGAGTAGTGGGGAGTTAACTCAGGGAATCAAGGCTAATGCGCCACTCTGGTGATGATACCAAGGCAAGGTATAATTAGCATGGTGATGATCCCAATTTTACATGGTGATGATCCCAATGCAACATCTAAACTCAACTCAACTAGTCAAACTGAAGTGTCAACTGAAAGAGAATATTCTCCCCTAAAATATAGGAGACTGGATAATGACTAATTATGAATAATAAACAAGAAATAAACTTAGGAAAAATAAATCCTAGGTGTGTGTGAAGTAACTCCAACACCCCCCCTGAACATCACTATGGTGAAAATAAAGATTGGGTCCCGACAATGAGGCTATGTTAGGTACCCAAGTACAAAAGATACACTGCAAATAAAGTGAGGAAAGAGGGAAAACCTCATGGGAAACCCCTCCCCTCAAGGTACAATGTATGTAAAAAGAAGAACTACAGTTGCTAGGCAACTGTGTTCTTCACTCCAAGACGACCTCACAGAGAATAAAATTTCTACTCAGTGAAGGTCTTGGTGAAAATGTATGTCGTCTGTTCTGCTGAAGGACATAACTGTAAGTTGATGATCCCCTCATGTACTAAGTCCCAGATGTAGTGCATGTGGATCTCGATGTGCTTCGTCCACTGCCTCTGAACTAGATCTCGACAGAACTTCAGAGTGCTTTGGTTGTCACACCAAATGACGATCGACCGATGAAACTGAATGCCCAACTCAGTGAGAAAATGTTGTAGCCACATAGCCTAAATGGTTATGTTAACTACCCCTCTGTACTCTGCCTCGACTGAATATAGAGCAATGGCAGCTTGCTTCTTGCTCGACCAACAGATGGGCCTGAAACCAAGACTGAGTGAGTAATCGGATGTGGACTTGCGACCAATGTTATCACCAACCCAGTCAAAATCAGTAATCCTGATGAGATCTAATGTAGAGTCTATTGCATAATGAATCCAAAAGGTTATGATGCCCTGTACGTATCGAAGGATACACTTTGCAGCTTTCCAATGTATCTCATGCGGCTCCTGCATGAACCTGGAAACTGTGCCAACTGCATATGAGAGGTCTGGTATGGAGTGTGTGAGATACAACAAGCTCCCCACTAGCTGTCTGTACAGTGTGCTGTCAACCAGTGGAGTCTCCCCTCCATCCTGAAGTTTGACTCTTGATAGGAAAGGAGTCGGAGCAGACTTGCAGTCTGTCATGTGAAATCTCTCAAGGAGATCTCGTGCATACTTGGCCTGAGACAGTTTGATTCCTGATGCATCCTAACTGATCTCGAGTCCAAGGAAGAAGTGTAGC
>JASDQU010031569.1:0-13661 GCA_032191745.1 Picea mariana | reverse complement strand
AACACCAACATTCACAAGATGTTGGAATAATTGGACCCAGGTCCGAGGAACCCCTACTACGTGTGGTTTCATAGACGGGGGAGATCCTCGATCTTACCCATAGGAACGATATGAGTGAGAGCAGTGAGGTTCCGCTCCACTCGTCATAATACTCTATCATCCTCTTCGGCTGGGGGTGCTCCCCCAACTGTTGGTCCTCCTATTGTTGTTGGTCCTACCTCTGTCAATGATGATGCAGAGTTCTGGTGAAGTCTTCCAGTCAAATAAGTCCCACATATGTACATAAAAGATTCACAAGTTAGTACTCTACACACACATGAAAAGGATATATGTGAAAATCAAAAATTTAATAAACTTCAAAAATATATGTTACCTCTATTGCCACGCTCTTCACAAGGAGGCACAGACATGCTTGGATCTCTAAGGAAGTTGATCCTTGCATAGGGATAATCCTCTATAATCAGGATCTTATGTGCCCACAAGACAAAGAATTTGTGGTCGAAGGCTTCTATAGTCCTCCCTCCACCCTATCTAGGCAGTAAAAATGCCCACCTGCTCACTGTTGGGAAGGAGGCTATATGCGACCATACTGTCTCTCTAGGTCTAATACTGGGCACCCTCTTGAAAAAAAAGGACCATAAGATGGTACCAAACCTGAATTTCTTGTTGGTGGGCCTATGAAACTCTATGAGTTGTCTCTTCATGCATACAAGCATGGTGGTACTCCAGTCAAAGATTGTTTCATCCAAATATTGAACTGCACATTGCATATGTGTGCGTGAGGCCTGATGGAGTGTTGTGGACCTACTAATCCGTTCGATCAAGAGTAAGATCACTCATAGAGAGAGGCTAGTGATCTTGTGAATCGACACTTGAGAACCCAATTTCTTAGTACCATCCTCACAATACATGCTAATATAGTCCTCAATGTTGAATGGCCCCGGAGGAAAGGTACTAAAGTTGATCGGTTCACCTCTCCTAGAGAGGTCGGTCAAGAAGTAGATGTCCTATGTAGTCCGGGTCAGTTATTGACCCTCCAGCATGAAAGCTTCTACATCAGGATGCCAATACTCCACAAGAGTGTTAAGCAACCTCAGTTTTTCCCTCATAAATGGACACTCGAAGAATTTCCATAAACCGCATTGTTTCAGTGAGGCAATAGCCATAGGATCGTCCTCGACCAAGATATCTATCTCCTCATGCTCTCTCTCCCTCTAGTGAACATACGTTATATCACATAAAAAATTGGAGAGGAGTTAATACTTGCATTTTTATTTTTTCAATACAAAGGGAGGTGTAAGTGAGTTGTTTATGACATAGTCACGTATGTATGCGGGTTGTTTATTAATCTACCTAAGTACATAAGTGGGATGGCCTTGGATAGGCTGCGTACATGCAGATGCGACCCTTTTATAAGGGAGCACCCCTCCCAAACTTAAAAATAACATAAAAAGGAATAACGGGAATGCAAGAGGAAGCATTTTTTACTTACTTGGTCCAAGTAGGAGGGTGTTTCGTCCACCGTAGCTCCCATAATTCACTCTTTTGACGAAGGGTTTTTTAATTTTTTGTTAATTTCCAATTTGCAATGGTGAAAATGAGTTGTCCACTTCTATTTGTAGACTTTTTTGGCCCTTTTTACCCCTTTTTGGTCCCCTTTGTCACTTTTCCTAGCTTGGTGGCTACCCAAATTCGCTTTTGAGTTATCTATTAGTCATTATGGTACTTTTCTCCTTTCAGTTTGGTGATTAGTTTTGGGATTGGTTACATTTTCTTCATCCCTTGGTAAAAGTCATTTTTTTTCAACTTTTGCATATAATTTAGGGTTTCATTCCCACTTTTTGAATCTTGTTCTCTTTTCCTCTTTTCCATAGGGTAGGCCCCACCAAAGTTTGACACAAAACCTTATTTGTTTCTTTATAAGTGTCGTAATTAGGTGGTGGAGCCTACCTCTACATGGATTCCCAAGGTAGATCCTTTGCTTCATTTTGGTGTTCATGCTGTTAGTTTTGACTATAGGATTGGGAGTCCTTGATTAGTCATTTCATGATTTCATATAGAAGCCTCATTATTTTTTCCAATCATTATTCTTGGCCTTACCCTCGACACTCCCTAATGAGAACTCTTTGTTCTCTTTCAAGCTTGCTTTAAAATTCAAAAGCAACATCCAACAAGATTGTATTTATTCTTTTCGATCTCGTCTGAATTACTTGAGAAAAGTATCCCCCTCGAGTCTTCTTTAATCCCTTTTCAGACTCTCTAAAATTGAAAAGATTGTCAAGCAATCTTTTTTCCCTTCACGCTCGCTTGTAGAGTCCCTGGCTCTCAAACCTCTGTCGGGTAACGCTACCTAAACAACTGTATCTTTGTTTTTCTTCTATGATACCATTTTGTGACGTCCCCAACCTTAAACCAATAGGCCAGGCCATGCCACCAAATAAATTTCATGCTATGATACCATATATATTTATATACATATCTATCTAATGAAATTTAAATAGTTATAGCATTATGTTCATACACTTATTCATGAGGAAACAAATTTAAAACATACATGCAATATGTATAGACAATTCTAATAGCATTATAACTTGACTTCAAGATACACATCATACAGAGAATGGATATTTGGTACTTATATTTTAATATATGACCACCATATGCATGCATACCTTCCATGAACCTCCCATCCTTAGACCACGCTGCTCATCATGCTCAGTAGTGGGTCACCCCCGAGCTTTGACTAAACTCCATTGGGCAAGGGATTCCTAGGCTTGGGAAGGAAAACATGAAGTTGTACAAATCAATAGGAAGGATTTTATCCCAGGAGACACTTACGGCCACATCCCATAGACCCTCATTCCCCACATTCCTTTCCCACTCCAGGAGTGTACACCTTCACTATCACAAGTCCATCGGTTGTCCACCTCCCTTTTGGGGATTCAACAACAAGTTGGACCGGAAGTCTTAGAGTACTGTAGCTTCTACGAGACTCCCTCCAGGAGACTCACTTCCTCAGCACACTCTCTCACCTGGAGAGATTTTCTCACAGGCCGGGCAACCTCCCTCTTCTATCCATATCCTAAGTTCAACATGTAACCTCTGCAGCAAAAATTGGGTATGGGCTTTAGTAATGACAACAAGAAAACCCAGTCTAGAGAAAACATGGGTATAAATAGCAAAGGCTAAGACATGATATGGCTCAAACACTACTCATTCATGCTGTGCTTCACAGGAAAAATAGTTAGATTCATAAAAAGTGTGTTTGGGTTTCATAATTTGCAGAGATCGACGATGGAGAAAATGGCTGGCTCTGTCAACGCTCTCCCTGTCTCAGTGCATGCATTATTGGGAAGTATGGTTGACTTCCAGTGTGGCGACCATCGCGAGAATGGTGAGATAACCCCCAATGAGTTGACTTTTCCACCTAAACACTGCATGCGCTCAGGTTGACACATGTCTTCCTAAAGCTGCATGAGCTCCACTTAACACTCGTTCCCTTTCCCTAGGAACTTAGGACAACATGGTTATGTCAAACCTTAGCCTCTAGGAAATAATATTATAATATTATTCCTTTATAGGTAAGCCCTATAGCTTAGACCCTTCCCTTTCCCTACCTATTGGAGCTTAGTCCCCCGTAACTCTTTCTTCGTTGTTGGTCTACACGTAGTGATGTAATTTTATTAATGATGTGAGAATTTACATATAAAAAATTAGGCTCATTCGACTTAGCATCTGGTCTCTCTATCCTAATAAACACATAATTATTCCATCTTATAAACACTTGTCTCACCAACCTATAAATGTAATTACAATTTAGCAGGGGTTCGACCTTGGGGTGTTACAATCCCCTCCCCTTATTTTTTCATTTTCCTCAGTGCAACTTATTTACACAACAACAACAAGATTTCCAAAATCTTAAAAAAGATGTGGGTACTCTTCCTGCATAAAATCTTCATGCTCCTATGTTGCGTCCTCAGGACCGTACAGGGTCCACTGAAGCTTTACAATATTTATGAATCAATTCTAGAGTTGCTTTCTCTTCTAGTCCTGTATCCACATAGGCTTCACTTGCAAAGCACATTCTTGCTCCACCTGAATCACATTCCAATCAATCACATGATTAGCATAAGGTATATACTTCTTGAGCAATGATACATGAAATACATTATGAATAGTCATGGATGCAGGAAATGCAAGCATATAGACTACTAGTCAAATCCTTTCTATAATTTCAAATGGTCCACAAAATCTAGCTGCCAACTTGGAACAACTTCCCAGCTTCAGGGAACTTCTATTGAATTTATTCTTTAGGAAACATGATCACCCACTTTAAACTCCCTGTGGGTTCTGCCTTTGTCTGCATAGATTTTCTGCCTGTCTTGGGCAGCGTTCAAATTCATCTTTATATTTAACAATTGCTCTTCCATTTCCCTTGGCAACTTTGGCCCAACTACTGCACTATCAGTTGGGTTGTCCCATCTTACTAGGGTGTTTCACTTTCTTCCATAAAGTGCTTCAAATGGGCTCATCTTCAGTGATGGTTGATACCCATTGTTGTAGGTAAATTCTACCAAGTGTTGATAATATTCCCATTTAGATAGTTTGTCCATCACATACATTCTTAACATGTCTTCTACCACTTGATTTACTCTTTATGTTTGTCCATCAGACTCAGGATGATAAGTTGTGTTGAAGTTAAGGTTCGTTCCGAACCCCTTGAATAATACTCTCCAAATATTTGAGGTAAACTTTGGGTCTCTGTCAGACACAATTATCTTGGGTATTCCATGCAAGCATGCTACTTCCCTCATATAATTATCAACAACATTAGTTTCCTTGTGAGTAGTCTTCAATGGAATAAAATGGGTGGCCTTTGTGAGCTTATCTACCACCACCATGATGGAATCATGTTGCTTGTTTGTTATGGGTAATCCTGTGATGAAATCTATTGTCACCACTTCCCACTTCCACTCAGTGATGGTTAATGGTTGTAGCAACCCAGTTGGGTGTCTATGCTCAACTTTGACCCTTTGACTCTCCATACATATGGAAATGTACTATGTGATTTCTTTCTTTATACCTAGCCAATGGTAATGGCTCTTGACTGCTGAAACTATTTTCTGATATCCAAGGTGCCCAACATAAGGCACATTATGCATTTCTTTTAAAATTGCACTCCTCAATTTTGGATAATTTGGTACATAAAATATATTTTTGTACAAGAGAATTATATCAATTCCCAATTCATAATCTTCAACTTTCTATTGCATTTTACCTTGATGCAATTTAGTTACCAAGTCCATATATTGCAAATCAAATTTTGTAGCCTCAGAAATTATTCCTTTAAGATCCGTCTGATACATGCTAATGGTTGTAGCATGCAGATCATGCACTCTTCTGCTGAGTGCATCAACCACTTTGTTCTCCTTTCCTTTGATATGCTTGATATAAAATTCATATTCACAGAGGAATTCCAACCATCTACTCTACCTAGCATTCAAAGTAGGTTGATCAAACAAATACTTCATACCATTATGGTCTGTCCTCAATTCAAACCTCTTTCCCATGAGGCAGTTCCTCCATTTTCAAAGCATGCACTATGGTTGCCAATTCCAAATCGTGAGTGGCATAGAGCCTTTTATGCCCTTTCAATTTCCTGGATTCAATACATATCACAAACACATTCTAGCTGAGGAATCCTCCTAGTCCTTCTTTGCATGTGTCTGTGCAAACCAAAAAATATTCATTCGGATATGTGATATTCAGAATTGGAGCACTGGTTAACAACTATTTCAATTGTTGGAAGCTCTTTTCACATTCTTTTGTCCATGGAAACTTATTCCCCTTCCTTTGCAAGGAAGTGATGGGGTGAGCTACTCTCGAAAACCCTACAATGAACCTTATGTAGTAACCAACTAGACCATGAAGGATATGAATTTTGTCACATTTTAGGTGTTGTCACCCTTTAATGTCTTCAATATTTTCAGGGTCCACTGCTATCCCTTCTTCAGATATGATATGCCCCAAATAGTGAATTTTGTTTTGATAAAATGAGAACTTTCTCAATTTGGCATATAGTTGATTCTCTCTTAACACTTGCAACACCATCCTCAAATGATGGTCATGATATTCTTCCAACTCGGAATATACAAGGATGTCATCCAAAAAGACAATGACAAATTTGTCTAAATATTCTTGGAAAATGCCATTCATTAGACACATGAAAATAAATGGAGCATTTGATAATCCAAATGGCACCACTGTGAACTCATAATGACCATACCTTGTCCTGAAGGCGGTATTTTTGATGTATTCCTCTTTAATCCTTACCTAATGGTATCCTGACCTGAGATCTATCTTTCAAAATATCCTAGCATCCTTCAAATGATCGAAGAGATCATGAATCCTTGATAGAGGATACTTGTTCTTTATAGTCACTTTTTTCAACTGTCTGAAATCAATGCACAAACTCAATGTCCCATATTCATTCTTCATGAACAAGACTGGGGAACCCCAAGGTGACATACTTGGGTGTATATACCCCTTATTTAGAATCTCTTCAATCTACATTTGCAACTCCATCTCTGGTGTACTCATTTTGTAAGGAGTCTTTGATACTGGAGCTGCTCCATGCATTGAATTTATAGAGAAATCAATATCTCTCTTTGGAGGTAGTCCTGGTACCTCCTTGAACACATATTCAAAATCTTCTAGGACTGCACAATCCTCCATATTTGGCACCTTACCCTTATATGCTTCCTCCATATGGGCTGCAAATACTTGGCAGCTCTTCCTGTAACACTTCTTTAGCTGCATTGTTGATATTTTCTGGATAATAACTGCCCTGGGAATTCCTTGGACTACTCTTCGATTTCCTTCCTCATTCAATCATGTGAATGCTTTGTTATGATAGTCTAATATGGCATGGTATTGGTCCAACCAATCCATACCAATTAGGAAATCATATGATCCCAAAGGCAAGATGTTTATATCTTCCTTAGTACTCAATCATTTCATGCCCACTGAACATGATTTAACCACCTCAACAACTTTTCTCTAGGCTCATGTAGCCAGTTGCACCAACAATATTTCCCATGATTTCTTCTTGGTAATTGAAATGTTTCCACTACCTTAGGATATATATAGCTATGACCATCCCTTGAGTCAATTAAAATAGTAAAGGAATGGTTATTGATTATAACTTAAACTTCAATCATGTGTTTTTGAAACTCAACTTGCTTGTTGTCTAGGGCTACGTAGATTCTTGGTACTCTTGTTCCCATTTCCTCCATTGTTTCTTCTTTCTGAACATTGTGAACATCTCTCACCTTGTCCTTTTTGTGAGGGAGATCTCTATACTTATGATCTTCTTTACAGCCCCAACATTGCATAGGTGTCTACCTTGGCCTTTGCCCACCTACTTCATCCATCCCGGGCTCTCTCAAAAATGGTTGTCCTTGAGGACTATTTATGAAAAATGGTGGCTTCTTCCCCTTCTACCTCTTCTCCCTCTTAAAATTCCTCTTGTCTTCCCAGCCTTTCTGGAAAGCAGGCTTTCCTTTTTTATGATAATATAAGCATTTTTCTCTCCTTATAGTTTCTTCTAGAGTCTTGGGATCATCATAATGGATTTTATCACTGATGAAAGATGGAAGCCCACTTAGATATCTCTAGATCTTGATTGCCTCATCCTTAATGAAAGGGACATATTTCAACAACTCTAGAAATCTCCTTTCATATTTATCTCTAGTCATGATACCTAGTTTAAGTTCAAAGAACTCTTTCATCTTCTTGTCATAGTATCTCTTGGCTAAGTACTTCTTTTCAAAATGTTTCTTGAATTCCTTCCAAGTCACATTTTTCTCCTTGAGGCATTGTACTTGCACCAACTAATTCCACCATATGGATTCCTTTCCTTTAAGTTGGTATATGGAAATTCTTTCCTCTACATGAGAGGAATAGTTTTGCAATTGGAAGTATTCCCCCATGCCTAGTAGCCATGTCTCAACATCTTCATCTTTCTTTTTCTCTCCATCAAAAGTAGAAGGTTTGATCTTATTTATTTTCTCCTTCAACTCATCCACTTCAAATATCCTATGCTTCCTGGTAGGATATAGACTTAAACTGTTGTGTGGCCTCCTTGTGGAATGCCTTCGGGAGTGTTGGTGATGTCTACTACCAATTCTTCCTCTTCTTTCCTCATCAGGGGTCCCCGTGACTTCCTGATTTACTAGATCCTCTTTCCTTGTCCAATTTCTTTTCAATTCTTTCCAAGATCTACATCAACTTCATATTGCAGTCTCTGTGTTTCTCCCTGGATCTCCTAATACTTTTCTTATCTGCCCGATGCTTTTTGGACATATTTTTGCAAATTCTTAATGATTTTCATCATGCTCACTTATTTATCTATTTCTTCTCCATGACCATTGGATTTATTTCCTTCAAATACCAAATGGACATCCATTCCTCTAACTTCATCCTCTAGATTTTAAGCATCCTGTGATTCCTCCATTTCTCTTCACTACGTAACAATTATGTTCGGTTTTGACAATTGGTAATGCTGCAAAAATGTGCATTCAACCATTTTTTTTAGGCTATTAACTTAATAATTTTCCAGAATAACATAAACCAATCTAGTTCAACAAAATAATATCAGAATTTATTTTCTACAGGTCTTGGTCAATGAAGAATCCCCCCGACTCTATCTCTAAGCCTTGTTCTATTCTGAAACAATTTTTGGGTGATAGTGCCTTTTCTTCAGCCCTTAACTCGTATGTGACCACGACTGTGACTAAGTGCTAGGCCGATAGGAACTTATTTGGAACTTTGGGCCTTCAGCTTCGAAACTTCAGGTCTTTGGCTCTGTAGGTTTTTGCAATCCTGAACCTTCCAATTCCCCTAAGAAACGAATTGGGGAACTCACAAAGGATGGTGGATCAATGGTTCACATTCTTTGTTAACATCTATAGTGGATAGGAGCTTCGTTACTCTGGGATTCAGCAATTTCCAAAGCACATCCCAACAAATCTTCCAGAGTGTCGAATTGACAAACTCATGAAGTGGTGTGGATCGATAGTCCATGACTTCCTAGCATCCAATGGCTGATATTTACGTTGGGGTTTTAGGAATTTGGAGGATTTCACATCTAGAAACCCCAAAAATCTTGAACTGCTAATCTCCAAATACTTCTACATCACCCACGAAGATGTTATCACGTCATGTCACTTCGGTGCTATGGGACTTTGGGAATTTCTCTACTCAATGTTAACTGTAAGGCCTTTCCTCCGAAGTACCAAGTCTCTAGACTTCCCAATATGGCGCCACACATATTCTAGGGTCAAGTTATCATGGGATTGGCCTAGTTAAATTCTTCGCTAAGATTTTAACTACTTTATGTATCATCAGGGGCCCCACTACCCATGCTCGAGAGGAGTGCCATGTGGCAGAATAATAGAGGCAGACACATGGCCTAATCAGATGGGTGACACGTGTCACATTCTAACTGGAATTTCTATCTTCCACATGATCTTAACTCACTGACATGTGACACACATACCATGTGTCCACATCATCCTTGTTGACATCAGCAGGCCATGACACTTCACGACTTTAGGCTTCAAAATATTTCACATCCCTTATACGCCTAAGTTATGAAACCCTAGTGGCTTTCAGATGTTCACCACCTGTCCTCCAATGATCCAATAATTGAAGTGATTTCGGGACTTCTTTCGTGTGCCTATCTCGGGATCCAACGACTGCTGGTCCTCGTCCCAGATCTGACGGTTCTATACCGTCCGTTCAGATCCTCTCCTCTTGCGTGCTATCCTGTGTGCCTGGACATAGGATTTCAATGGTCCAGATCCACACTCTACATTTGATCTAAGGGTTGTTGTTGCTCTTTCTCCCGAGCTTGACTCTTAGAAGAGTCTTCCTCACACCCCTTGCGTTCATTTGTCAAGTCTAGGACTTGAGTGAGTCTTGGTCTCTACTTGCCTCGCAGGGAGCTTGTGCATAACTACACTACCTCTCCTGAATTTAACAGAATTCGTCCTCCAAGGGACTCTAGACAACTAGGAAGGTTGGCATGTGTACATGAGACTATGTCTAAGGTCGACGAACTCACAATTCATGGCTCTAACTCAAGCCACCACATGACACAAGCATTTACGAATACCAATCATGTCCTATCCATATAATCTCTTACTGGCCTAATTATACAGCTAAGTAGTAAGGAAAGCACCACAGTATATCCATTCTGAAATCAAGCACAATTTTTGAAACATACACAGTATAATCAAATTCATGCCTAGTTACAGCTAAATTACACAGGGTAAGAAAATCACTTATCTATTACAGGTTGCCACCAACCAACTGACTGTGGGTGTTCATCCTTCCACCCGACCATAGGCTCAGATGAATTCAATATTAGCACTCTGGCCACCCCCGTGCCAATCCATGATATCACCAGGGAACTCTCACTCTTCTCGAGGGTTCTCTCTCTGTTTCAGTTTCTGTTCGGGTTCTGTTTTCTGCAACTCAGAGTTTTCTCACTCGTTTGTGGCCTTGACGAGGTTTCTCAGATGCTCTTCGGCATCGATCTCACTGCCTTCTATTCGTGATCCATTGGAGAGCTTCACGCCTCTCCCTTACGAGCTCATGTTCTCATCTCTTGTGTATCCTTCTCCTCTCCTATGTGTCCCTCTTACCTTAGACGGTTTCGCAAACCTATCATGTTCCTTCTGTGAGAAGGAAACTTAGGTCTGGAGGTCCCTATAGTACTTCGGGCTAACAACCCATGTTTCCATTCATGGGGGGGTGGTTGGTGATTCAATCACCATTCTTTCTTCATTGACTGCTTTCCTTTCCCTTGGGATCCGAAGGAGGTTTGTCATCCTTATCATGAAGATTTAGGGTTATTTCATATATGAACCTTCTTGTATGGTTTTCACATTCTTCCTCTAGTGATATCATGGCCAGTACTTTCAAGGCTTCACCCCCACAGTCATTTATTGGCAACTCAACAAATAATACATTTACATTTTCCTCATGCATTAGCATGGTAATTCCTATTCTACGATTAATTACAAATTGGGGGAAATAGGGGTGTTACAATTCCCTCCCCATTAAAGGAACACCGTCCTCGGTGTTCTTCTCTAAAAACACCTATGATGCCTTTCTCATTTAGCCACTTTAGAAGTCTTGACCTTCATCCTCGGTTAGGTCCTCTTTCAGAATCTTATTCTTCGTCACCTGCCTTCAATAATTCTTGGACAACAAGCACATTAATCAAAATTTTGTGTGAAAACATCTTACTGTTGTTCGAAATTAAAAAGAAAAATTCATATTCTAGCACAGTACTTATCTGTGTAGTTTGTGGATTGTATCCACATGGTAGTTTTATTATCCATGCTCATTGATTTCCTTGACGTACCCATTGGGTGCATGATTTCAATTCAATAGTTCACAAGAGCTATCATGATTTTATCTTCGTTTCCAAGGTTTTTTCGCACAGAAAGCTACCCACTGTGTGCATGATCCCAATAGTTTACAAGAATTATTAAGATCTTCTCTTCCTTGCAATCACTCACCCTCCAGGGCCAGGTTTAGGCATCCCCTTCACTGTTATACAGTCTCTCGGTCGATCCATCTTGCCTTGCCAAGGTTTTCTCGCATAGTAAAATTTTAGAGACTCTATCGAGTCTTATAGTTGAGGCGTCCCTCAGACTTGCTCTACCGAGGCGTACCTTGGCTTGTGTTACCTCAACACAATAATTTTCAGGCGATCATGGCTTATCATGGGGTTTTCATGGATCAACAGTAGCCCCTTTTCCTTTTATCATCTTCAGCTTTGACAACCTTCATCTGTTTCTTTTGGACAGATCTTTTCTCCTCACCTATGTCACAGGTATACAACATTCGTGAGACATCATTATAAATTCCAACTTTCAGAATTTTATTGCAAATCTGTCACCTACAGATTTCCTATTCCACAATTTGTTTTCATATTTTTTTCGCATAGGAACCAGATTCATACTCATGGGACTTTCCTTCCCATAACAATTTAGCTCAGCAGGAAATCGGTCTTCCTTATGGGCTTACAGCATTGCCATATCCAAGACTCCTTTTTCCTGCAATCACTCCTCAGCTAATCAAATTGTTAGTTCTCATGCACATACATTTTATTGCACCTTTATAACATCATCACAACAATTTCAGAATGGTGCATACTAACAATCAGATTCACTTTATCAAAAGGAAATACCATTCCTTGCAGTTTGGCTCAGCAGGCAATCGGTCTTTCCTATGGGCTTACTTTACTACCATATCCATGACCCTCTACTTCTTGCAATTCACTCTTTAGCCACGAACTCAAAAGTTTCACATGAATGTCTTTAAGCATTCCTTGATTGTCCATGCATTCATGACATATCAATTTATGAATTCTTCCAAGGCTTACAAACAATGTTTACTACCATAGGTTCATACCTCCATCATTCAGGGTCTCCTTCCTGAGTCATACCTTACTTGGGTATCCAAGGCATACAACTGCCCTTTCAATTTTCAGGTATAACATGCAATAATGCAATATTTCAGAAGGGGTTCTTACCAAATCCCTTCATACCCTGTGCCACACAGGCTTGAATATATTTATACCGGTTCTTGGCTGCTAGCACCCTTTCTCTGTTCTCTACCTTATTAGTAGTGCTTTAGCGGGATTTTCACAGTCCCGTCAACAACCTTTCGACCACAGCCTTTCCATGGTGACCCTCTGCTTGAGGTTGTTCATTATTGGCAACTATCTTCCTCAAAAGTACCAATATTATTCCTTTCTACACATGAAATACACCATAGGCACATTAATCGTCATGTAAATTAAAATGAAAATATCATAACGTTTAATTAATAAAAACATTTTCAGGCATGTTTAGCATATCTGTATGCACTTCATCACATTATCCTTAATGTTTTTCATGAGTGTAACACAATAGTTCTCAATTGCTTTCACAACATTACAACCATCATTATTATGGTGTCAAATCATTTGCGTTCATCAATGTACTAACTTTCTCATCCCATGGAATGTAATGCACAACAAGGAAAGAATTGAGGGCTCTCCACTTCTTCCAATTCTTTCTATATCGCTTGGGACTTTTTAGCCCAGTCAAGTTATCTCTAAGGTCTCACTGCCTTTCCTTAACCACAGCTTCAACCAAGCTGTATCACATAAACATACCCATTTATTCATTCAATCATACTCAGGGGTTTATTGGCCTCTTACCAACCATACTGGTTTCTACAACTTCTCTTTTTCTGAGCAGCCCTGGGTTAGGCTCATCCTAACTCTTAGGATACTTCAGCATGATTTAGAAGAAACTCTTTTCTCATAATGAATCATGAACATGTGCATCCTACACTCTTCCATTCTTTTATCAGAATGTTCAATATTCGGTTATTAGTCTTCTATTACTTACATGATTCTTTCAAAATGTAATCCAGGATTCTTATACATGGACATGCCTTGCAACCCATTGTCCAACCTTCAACAATTATCAGGGTTGTGACTCTGTTCTTCTGATAGAGACCTTATATAGTTTCTCCTCCGGGAACTCCTTCAGCATCCAACTTCCTTGTTGCAAATCCATCACCACTTGTGATGG
>JASDQU010031568.1:978-12735 GCA_032191745.1 Picea mariana | reverse complement strand
TTTCCAGAACTTGAAATAAATGGATCTCAAATCTAAATAAATCTCTAAGTAAAATCAAATACAATAGCTAGAACTTAGATCCTACATCTAAGGGATTAGATCCCATTTAAAATTGAGTCTTTAAGTGCCACATGAATTATCCTTTAGAAGAAAAATAACTTCTCGAATCATCTTGATATCTTCAACAGAATTCAAGGAGATGACAAGGTAGCTCAAGATCTTGTTCTGACACCTGGGCATATCTAGACCAAAAATAGAAAAAGTTCTATAACCTTTTCCCCTTTGCTCCTGCCTCAAAACTTGGGAACAAAGAGATGATATATATGCATTTAATTATTATCCTTCGATAAGAATCATCCTTCGGCCTTTTGGGAGAAAAAAAATGAGATCTAGGAAAAAAGTAGGTCGATCTGTCTATCTCTATGCTTTTGGTGGTCAAGAGGTCAAAATTATAACATGTAATCCACTGAAAGCCTTGTTTTCGGTTGTTAAGAGAAACTGTGCAAGCCTCACTAAGACACCGAAAGCACATTTTAAAGAATAGTTTCGAGAATGTAAAACTGAATCCTCATTTATAGCTTGGGATCTTCTTCTTCTAGATTTATGAGGATATGTTTTTAATAGATGTCCTAAATTACGAATCACTGCACAATGTCCATACTACATGGGAAATAAGATGGTATATCTTGGAGTATCATTGTAAGATTTTCCATACAAAGTGCTCTGTTTTAAGGCTCACATGCCATAATTTCTATTGTCAAAGAAACTTTTCGGCACACTTCTGATAGTGGGTGAGGTGATTGAATTATCTTTAGAAGTATCCCTATTTCCCAATGTTCATTAGCAAGCCTTGATCAGTAGTCCATATTGACCTCTGCAAGATTGTAAAGGGAAGCTACAACTAATTCTTGTGTATGAGTAAATTGAATTGATAAGTAGATTCAAACTGACACTCTTAATAAGCCTTGTAAATTCTTGAATCATAAGAGACTCCTGATGCAATTATGTCATGATCGATTGCTCACTGGGCCTCGACTCCCATCCAGTGTGGAGACCTCGGGATCCATGGATGATGATATCCATTGACATATTAGAGAAAAAGAACATCAAGTGTTTTAGAGTCTGAGCATCAAGATGATGACCTAGAAGAATCATCAAATGATCTCATCGATCAGACATCCAATCCTTGTTTCAGATCTGGCTTTGCGTGCCATATGAAGAAGGGCAATCTGTAAATTCTTTAATGGAAATAACATATATACATTTTTTAACCTCCTTATGGAACCTTGTGAACCAATATCTTCTGAAAGAATTGGTGCTTCTTGATTCCAGTCTATGCTACATTCTGCCTTGGCTTCAACTGATTCAAAATCTCTTCCTCAAACTTTGCCTTTTCCACCTCAGAAAATTGTGATGAAAACATTGAAACCCTGAAAATCATTGGTACTGATTTGTTGAGTGTTCAATGGAGAGGTGATCTTCATCTGCGAAATCATTCTTGATATACAGGTTTGGCTACCAATAAATTAAATACATAGATCATTATAAAAGAGATAGAAATCGACACTTGTGGTTTTGGTGTGTCGACCTGTAGATCATCTCATGGCCAACTTCTCTAAGAAAGATTCTTCCTTGCATTCATGGCTCAATATGCTTTTCATAATGAAGAGGCACAAGTAGTCATGCATTTGTTCTTCATACTGGTAGCTAACAAATTTTGAAACCTAGATACCCATTCATCTCTAAATAGTCATGTTGATATTTTTACTGGTGAAACATATGATCAGATAAATACCACTTATGTCTCTGTAAAGATAGACATTGAAATCAATCTTTGCACAAACTTTTGAGACCTATAACCTGAAACATGTTTACTGGGTGCAAGACACCTTAACCTTGGAAAGCATGTGGAACTTGTATCATCATTTGATTCAGCTTGGAGAAAGGCACCTACAATCTTGGACATTTGGCATTATGTACTTTTAACCTTTACATATGACATATGAAAATGATCAGTGATCAATAGGGAACCTACAATATAGCACTTGGCAACCTCTGCGTTTTTTATTATTTGTTTTTGGATAAAATCCCACATAAATCAGGATGCCATATATTACAGCCTTCATATGTACCAAGACTTTTATTGTTATGTCTATGAGGTGTGGACATGATATGGAGCTTGACGCAGGGCTTGTATGTTGCGTGGCTTGATACATAGACTTGTGGCTTGAATTTTAACTTGACTCTAGAGTTGGCCTATGGTTTCCCAAATTTTAGTGAAATCGATTAAAACCAGAAGCTAGATTGGACTAGGCATATGATAATATAGTTTTAATTTTATTGAGCCACTTAAAAGCACACACCTCTCTTGCTTTGATAATTTTTTTCAAAAATGCCAATAAACACTAGGAATACATCCAAACTAAAAATCTTGAGCGACATTTGATCATTTTTGGTTTTGCAGGTCAAAATGGGAAAATTTAAGGATGCTGGGCAAAAGCAATTGTTAGAAAATCCATGAAGAACTAGAATGGATAAGACATTGGCCACAAAAATAACAAGTAAAAATGAGAGGGATATGAACAGGCTTTCAAAAATATCATTACATTTTTTGTTGCTAACAGGTATACCCACGATTATCTGTGGGAGATTGCACCAGGGTGTAAGACCGTTAAGCAGGTCGTCAACGTAACTTTTCCACCCGATCTATCTCAACCCCTTCTTACTTTGTTCCCGCGATGTTGGATTTCATCACCAACTAGTGTGCTCATTGTGAGATTTATTTTTATGGCGTCAGTTCCCGGGATGACCAATGAAGGAACCCCTTTGCCAGGGGAACCCTTTGTTTTTCCTTCTTACAGAAACGTTGGTCCTCCTTACATCGCTACTTTGAGCCTTCCATGTCTCACAATTGGGTTACCGGTATGGTTGTTTTCCACTCTGGTGATCTCGAATGCAAGTGCTTCATATGTAAGCACACCGCCCACAGATCAACCTCATGTTGACCTTTCTCCTTCTTCATCCATCAGGTCTCCTTCCATTTCTCCTTCTTCACCTAGTGAAAGCTCTGAAGCAAGTAACCAGGTTAATAAGAAGAAGAAGAAACAGAAATAAAATAAGAAGAACCAGAAGGGGACCAAGCCTCCAACTACATCAAATGTTGGATCCAAGCAACCAACTACTGTTAATATTACTGGGAGTTTTGGTGAGGTCAATAAGGTTAAAAAAAAGAATCTGAAACCCAAATTCCCTTGTAGTCTTTGTAAGGGTGACCATTTTTTGAGGGATTTCCCTGGTATTCCCAAGGTCTTAGAATTTTGGTCCTCCACGTCATCGGACCCTACTGGTCATGTTGGTGATACTCCGTCAATTAGTGACGTTGAGGTTGGTAAGAAGAAGAAAACTATCAAATTCCCTTGCATGTTATGCGAAGGTGACCATTACTCTCACCTTTGTCCTTGTATGGATGGGGCTTCTTCTCTTTTGGAAAAACTTCAACTTCCAAAAGGTTATCGTAAGCTTTCCCCCAACCCATCGTTAGTTGAGGGACTGGTCAATCTGGTTCCATCCTCGGTCAGTCTGGTTGATCAGGTGGTCAATCTATTTTCCTCCTCGATTGAACCACAAACCCAAGTAGCCGATCTAGTTCTGTCATCGATTAGCCCCACTCCTCATCAAAAGAGTGAAACCAAAGAGGTCGATCTGATCCCACCATCGGTCGATCCCACTCCTCCATTGAGGAGTGAAAAAGTGGTTGCTCCGGTTACTTCATCGATCAATCCCACTCTTCCTCTGAAGAGTACCAACGTGGTGGATTCGATACCATCATCGGTTGATCCTACTCTCCCTATAGAAAATAAACCCGATACTGCCCATGTTTTTCTCGTCGATACAGAGTCTACTGAGCTGGGGGGCATTCCTCCTCCTCTTGTGGAACCTCCTTCAAGCAATGAGGCCATCCATTTTGATTGGGGTGCAATAACTGGACCTCGTCTTCCCTCTCACATTCCTTTCCAAATTATAGTATAGGTTTGTGGTCAGGACGTTCATCAAACGCTGATAGATAAAGGTGCGTTCGTTGGTATTTTGTCCTCTGTTGCTTGACACATTTTGGGTTGTCCTCAACTTGCCCCGGTTATGTAGAATCTGTTAGTTTTAAACAGAAGAACAAGTCAACCTTTAGGGACTCTTCCTCAGTTTCCCGTAACCTTGGGAGGGAAAATTGTCTTTATTGATGTCATGGTAGTCCGAGACCCCTTGGATTTCGCTTTACTCCTTGGGCAGGATTATGTCTATGCCATGAAATTTATTGTGTCCACTCTTTTTCGTGTGATATATTTCCCTCACAATGGAAGAATTGTGACTACTGATCAACTTTCATTCATCGGTCTGGACTGGATTACCTCCCTAAATGGTTCTTATATGCAGACAATATCGCCCCCACCACATGTTAATTGTGTGGCATTGTCTCCCATGACTTCGACCTTTGATGACTTAGATCCGGCAGTTGACATGGTGATCTCTTTGGTAGGGCTGTTGGAGCCTGATCTCCTTACCCCTCTCATGACCCTCGACATGTATTCCTTCCAGAGTGATTTTCTTCCATCCAGTGAAGATCTCTTGGAAGTCATGACCAAGTATTGTCCCTTGACATGGTGTCCTTCCATAGCGTTATTCTCTTGGAATCCATGATTAAGGAGAGTCATGAGCATAGTTCCTATTTCTGTGTAAAGCTTGTTAAAAAATGAAACAGTGGTCTGGAGGTTATACCTTGAGGTCACGAGCATAGTTTCTCTCTCTGTCACAAGCTCGTTAAAAAATGAAACAACAATTCGGGGATTGAACCTGGAGCCCTGGGCATAGTTCTTTTCCTGTGTCAAGCTCGTTAAAAAATGAAACAATCGCCTCTCCCATCATGTCGAGTCTTTCGTTGGATCTCGTAGATGTTCATTTGAGTCTTTCGTTAAGTCTTGTATTTGAACCTTCATTTCATCCACCTATATCCTTTTTCTCCATCTAGTACAGAAATTGGTGACAACATCAAAGTCGGTGAATGAATTGAAGCTTGGAGGGCATGTCTTTAGCCTTTGATGATCATTCTGGAGTTAATCCACTAGCTTTCAAGCTGGGGGCATACCAAGCTTAGTCTTTGTTATTTCTCATGCTCGTAAATACATGAGAATGCATCCGGGTAAACTTTTATCTATTTTTCGGACCTGTATGGATACACGAAAAAGGAACTCCCTAGAGTCATCTTTAATCTCTTTTCAGACTCTCTAAACATGAAAAATTATTGAGTGATCTTGCTTCCTTTCACACTCATTAAAATGTTTGAACAATAATCTTTTGAGTGGTATTTTATCTCTTTTTCAAACTCGCGAGACTAACATTACGAAAAAGGACAACATTGGAGTCTTCTTTAAGTCATTTTCAGACTCTGTAAAAATGAAAAACTACCGAGTTCACCTTCTATGGATTCGTTAAAACAATCATGCATTGAAGGGCCCATATGGGACTGAACCCTTACTTATTCCATTTCATTAAACAAAGGAAGAGGGAATTAAATAAGGTGAGTTATATCGAGCACGTGTTACCCTCCTCGAGCTCATTAAATTAAAAAGAGGTACTCATTTATCTAGATGGGGGAAAAATTGAAGGAAGCAAGCCAAGTAGTTTTTTGAGAACATTACCAGTCACTCTTAGAGTCGCACTTGAACATGACACTTTGTATTTGCATGCATTTTAATCTGCTGAAACTTTGCACTGAGCCAATCCTTTGAGTTTATTTTACTCCTTTGGGTCACTTGATGTAAGTCACAGCATCCACTGCATCATCAAGTTTTGGTCCATGTCGTGTTTCTGCTGTTGTGCCTCAGTGTTCAAGGGAAGTATCTACCTCGAGATTCAACCATCACAAATATCTTGTTTCAATACCCATGTCAATCCATGTTCATTTGATCCACCAATTACATGTATGTGTCTATTTCATGTTGTTGATGGGGGATAAATCAAGGCCCTCCTTCGACGAGTCTATTCCTATCGACTTCAACACATTATCCAGGAACTAGACTTAGAAACCAGTTAGTACTTTGGGACCTACATGCCTCAATGGCAGGCCTCCTCACGTTCGACAGTGGGTTTACATCATTGACCTCTGATCGAATGATTCCACGTATGTTCGACTCCAACTCATCCATTCACATTCGTTGGAATGTACTAGAGTACCTTGGGAATCATTGACACCAATGGTTATCTCCCTCACGCTTGTTATCGGTTTACATCATTGACCGATAATCAAGTGGTTTCTACTATGTTCGACATCAGGACATCTATTCACATGGTTAGATTTGTACTACATTGGGATCGGTAAGAAGACCCTGGGTTGAGTGATTCACTCTGATATGTACTTTACCCAGGTTGCGTCGGAGTTTCTCTTGAACATTGACACATATACTATTACATAGATCCACTTTGTATCATTGGTGGCTATATCCTTTTTACGAATATAATTATGGATCCGCAGTGTATTGTTATCGGACTAATCGGTAGGTGCGGACACTAACAGATCTCCTTAGATCCACCTGGATCTAGAACAAAACAGGATAGGATATGACTCTTTTCCCTAAGTTTTGACCATTGAATTAGCTAGTAGGAAGGAACAAGTAACATACCTTTGAATTGCTCCCTAGGGTCTCTGTTGCTTCCGCTTCGCTCCGGTGCTCTTATGAGGTCAAGACCAAGACAACAAAAACCAACCAAAGCTAAGCTCAATCCAAGCTCAAAAATATAACTTTCTCCATGAGAGCTCCTCTCCTTTTATAAGTTGAAGAGGATAAGGTGAGGAGGTTAGGATGATCCCACTAAATCATGAAAGCGAGTAAGATCCAAACAATTTGGATGCCGCCTCACCATAGAAGTTTCTCCTTCTAGAAGATTCGAGAAAACACTTGTTTTTCCCACGTGTAGGCATTCTCGCACCCTGCCTATAGAGAAACCTGCTACATAGCTAGGGTGCGAACCTTCTCTAAAGCTTGGAAAAAGATGAATTCTCGATGGTTCTAGAAGGGAATCTTCTAGAAGAATGGGTTGGCATTTGAATATTTATCCTTGTACTAGATTCCCTGATATTGTGGGATCATTCTTATCCAAGTAACCATCTCATTCTCTCCTATTTATTGATGGAATTCTCATGGAAAAGGTTAAGCAAGATTCATTGGAGAATTGGTGAAAGAATTGTGTGAAGGACTTCTCTTGAACAGGAGCTTGGAGACTCTAGCAAGTCTATCAAGAGGATTTTATCTTCTTCATACAAGGATTGAGCATGTGTGTGCGTTGGAGTCAAGAGCTACCGAAAGGGAGCTTGTGACATCAAGGTGATCAAGTTGTAATATTCTACTTTCAATTAATATGATACAGTGGCATGTCCTTTTCCCATAAAGTCATTCTCACTTTATTGTGTAATTCCTTGATCATACACATAAGTTGACAGTTGAATATATTTTTCTATCTTCACTTTGGTTGGTTTGTGTTGTCTTGGTCTTGACCTCATGAGAGCACCGGAGTGAAGCAAGAGCAACAAAGACCTTAGGAAGCAATTCAAAGTTATGTTACTTGTTCCTTTCTACTAGCTAATTCAATGGTCAAAACTTAGGGAAAAGAGTCATGTCCCGTCCTGTTTTGTTCTAGATCTAGGTGGATCTAGGGAGATCTGTTAGTGTCCACACCTACCGATTAGTCCGATAACAAAATTGGCAACTCCACTGGGGATCGAACCCAGAATCTTTGGTTTCGCAGACCTTGTTGAGCCCGAAAAAGTGATAAAAGTATGCTCGATCGCGTTCTCATGTATTTTCGAGCGTGAGAACGGACAAAGACCAAGCTCGAGGTTTTATACAAAAACCATAAAAAACAATCAAAATATGCGATGAAAAAAGAAAAATTATGTCTGCATCCCTGTATATGAACATCGAAGTCATTACACTTGCAAAAGTTACACTCAAAAGGGCATTAGGGTTTAGGTTTTAATAAATAAATAATTATAAAAATTCAAATAACATGGTAAAAGTAAATATAAAGAAGTAAAACTCTTTTTACCACATCATTTTCACTTTACCACTATTTGAGCCAAAAAAACCCTCTTTTACCCTTGAAGTTCAGTGTCAGATTGCGGGAGTTATGAGAATCCATTTGATGAGCCGTCAGTGACAGTGAGGTAGGCTCTTAGTCCTCTACTCTTTCATGGTTTAATTTTTGATTTTCATTGGTAAAAACACATTTTTGAGTTTGTTTTGTGAGCCATTCTTGCACTCATCCATTCTCGCAGGTGGGCTACATGGGACCTGTGAGAATGGGTCATTCTCGCAGGTGAGCCCATATTAGCCTATGAGGTTCTCGCACTGTGCCTAAAGGGCACCTGCGAAAACTGCAAAGCATAAATTGTTTTTGAAGTTTTGCTCAATGAAAGAGAACCAATTTATGAATAGAGTTACTAATATTCTTTTTGTGCTTCTTATGCAGGTAGTTGGCCATCACAATGGTTCTGGAATGGCGCGAAAGGGATAAAGAAGAAGATAATACCATTGCTGGAAATCATCCTCCTACCATTGTCGCTTTGAGAAACTGTGGTCCTTCTGAAGTACTTTCGTATCCTGGGCATGAGGGCCCAAGTCAGGTTATTAGAGTACCTTGTGCATATGTGGGATCCCGATCAGCAGGTATTCCATGTAGGGGTCCACACACTGTCCTTAGATATTGAGGACATTTACTTCTTGACTGGACTATCACAGTAGGGGTACCATGTGAGCCTGACTGGTAGCAGAGGTGGTGGGTTGCCCATGAGTGAGTACTGCCGCTTACACTATGTTCCCGAGGAAGAGAGGAAGAAAGGGAAAGTATCTATTTGGGGAGTACGAGATTTGACCCTCCATACTATCTTGTTCACCATAGCTCGGATGACTGGGACCTCCACTCCTCACATGGTGCTATAGAGTTACTTCCAGTATTCCATAGAGTGTACTGAACGTCAGGTTTTTAGCTGGGCAGATGCTGTGCTTCGTAGCATGAAAAAGCAGTTGACCAAATGCAGACAAGGCAACCTGAAGAAATTCGGGTACAGATCTTTTTTGGTGTCCTTCTTTCTCTATAGGGTTCCATTACTGATTCTGCAGGTTGAGTGGAATTTACCGGCTCCTACAGATCCAAGAATGTTGAGATGGTGTCAACTGATGGTCCGACACGTAGCTGGACCAATTATCAAGTATGATGATACCTTCTTCGACTGGTTGTGACCACAGATGCTGATGGTCGATGATTATGCTTATGCCAGGTTGGATTTCTGAGGAGATCCAGACTTAGTCCTGTCGGAGGATGCTCAGTGGGGGGAACTTGGTAAGAAGTACACACATTTTTTTCCTTTTTAAAATGTTTTTTGTGAATTTTATCATATGTAAATGTTTTTTATATGTTCGTCCAAAGACTAAATACAAAATTCGTTGTTGATGATACAGTTGTTGGACCTTACGGACCTCTTGGTACTTCTCCCATTCAGCGAGGAGGAGAGGTAGTGCCAGTGCCACAATGGGACGCCGAGGATTATGAAGCAGTGGAAAAAAACTTAGAGGGTTTGACAGCAGATATTCCTGACATGCCTCTTGGAGAGGTTCCACGACATCATCATCGTCACACAGTAGGAGTGTAAGATTCCATAGGCTGACTACTCCGTAGGGTTACCTAGGCAGTGGTATGTTACCATGAACGTCATCCATGACGTCATTTTGTAGAAACTATGAACTTCAGATTTTGACATTTTGGTCTTCGGACAAAACGTTTTTGTAAAAAACTCTTTTGATCATTATATATACAGATGAATTCTACTGGTTTATCTTGTGTTGTGTGAAAATTGATGTGATTGATTCACAAATGATCCAAATGTCTGTCTAATACATAGTTAGCCAATGCATCTGTTAATGTATTTAGACATCTACGAATATGTTGATATTCAATATAATCAAAATAACGTTCCAAGAGGTGAATTCACAAATATAGACATAACAAAGTAGGACTTCGAATAGTATAGACATTACTTAACTGTAGCACTACAAGCTACGAATCGAATCACACAACCAAATGACGGATTCCGAGCGAGATAACATCAATCAACAATTCGATAACGACGCTATACTCTGCAATATTGTTGGTCGCATGGCCGAGACACACACCTCGTAAAGAGACGAGTTCGTTTGTAGGGGCGTAAATTGCCCATGCAGTGGAAACAAGGTTCTGAGTACTACGGCTAGTGCCATCAACGAAGCCGATATAGGGTAGCGAAGACTCCAACATCTGTAAATCAAATACAATGTCACATAAGGGCAAAGACCAAATAACGACAAAAGCAAGCTATAGTAACACACAAGAAGTATGATACAATAAAAATACAAGTACAAGTGCACAGATGATTTTATGCACTGTACTTCTTCAAGTACAACCCATTCCTGGGTTCACTCAAAGGGATACCATCGTAATCTACTAACTCATAAGCCCCTTTTTCCAAAACTCGTCGAACAATATAAGGACCTCACCATATGGATTCAAATTTTCCATCTCCTAGCATATCTCGATCTTGTTCAT
Source organism: Picea mariana (assembly GCA_032191745.1). Taxonomy (NCBI): domain Eukaryota; kingdom Viridiplantae; phylum Streptophyta; class Pinopsida; order Pinales; family Pinaceae; genus Picea; species Picea mariana. The sequence continues at coordinate 2,109 of JASDQU010031568.1, read as the reverse complement.
AGAGGAGAATGAGATCTCCTCCAGAGAAAATGCGAGGCTTGACATGTTTGTCGTATTGGGCCTTGACACATTTTTTCTGAGCTTCTATGACTAGGGTGGCATTGTGTCGAGTTTTGTCTAATCGCATAAGATACAATAGACGTTCTTCCTCAGCAGAAGTGTTTGGTAGGAGTTCAACAACTAGTTTTAAAGAGGGTATCTCGCATTCAATCGGGAGAATGGCTTCCAAACCATAGACTAACCAAAAAGGTGTAAACCTAGTAGCGGACTTGATGGATGTCCAGTAAGCCCACAATGACGAAAACAACATTGTGTGCCAAATTTTTTTGTGAATCCCTATCATTTGTCGGAGCATAGTTATGAGAAATTTTTTAATTGCTTCGACCTGGCCATTGGCTTGTGGGTAATAGGGTGTCGAGTTATCATGTCGAAGACCCAACTTTTTAGTAAGTTCAGACATCATGAAGTTTCTAAAATGGCTACCATGATCAGTGACGATAGCTTGGGGAACCCAAAAACGAGCTATGACATGATTAAAAATGAATAATGCTGCGGTCTTTCCAGTGTTGTCAAATGTCGGCATCACCTCGGCCCATTTCGTAAAGTAGTCTACGGCTACAATGATTTACCCATGTCCCCTGACCGAGTGGGGGTGACATGTTATGAAATCGATGCCCCATTTCGCAAAGGGACCAATGGAGACCACAAGGTGAAGAGGAGCGGGATGCGACCGTATCTTGTTATTATAGGTCTGGCAAGCATGGAATTTTTGAATGATGATTATGCAGTCGTTAAATAGAGAAGGCCAAAAATACCCTGCTCATAAGATCTTCTCGGTAGTAGCATACCCAGACATATGACCACCACACACTCCAGAATGGCAGTCATTCAGAGCTTTCTTGGCTTCGTCGAATGTGAGACAACATCGAAAAACAGAGTCAATCCCCTGACGGTAAAGAGTATCCCCGAGGATAATATATTGACGGGCTTGATAGAGTATGCCACGTCGGTTAGTACTAGACAAAGTTGGCCGGAAATTCTGGGTTTGGAGATATATAATGATATCACCATACCAAAGATCATCAGTGCTGATAAGGAAAAGGGATTCATCGGGCAATGAATCAGCTGCTA
>JASDQU010031562.1:17440-28387 GCA_032191745.1 Picea mariana | reverse complement strand
AACAAAAACTATTGATTATTTCTCATATATTGTGCATGGTGTATTGTGGTGTATTGGTGTAACTCTTATATTATTGTTCATTGCTCATTGGATATAATTGAATGGTTTAAGTATAAGTTGAAAAAGGTTTTTAAATTGTACTGGATACTGATTCACCCCCCTCTCAGTATCAACAGGAGGACACTATGAAAAAAAATCAATAGCGCAAAAGGTTCTTAGAGCTAGCCTCCGGTGGCCTACTTTACACAGATATGCTAAAGACTACTATAGAGCCTACGATGTATTCCAAAGAGTTGGGAAACCGTCCAAAAGATATGAAATACCATTAGCACCCCAGATAACCTTACAAGCATTTGAGAAATGGGCCATTGACTTCATGGGACCTATAAGCCCACCAGGGAAGAGCAAAGGAGCGAGATACATCATCACTGCGACAAAGAATTTGACCAGATGGGTAGAAGCAAGAGAAGTTAAAGACTATAGTGCAACTACAACTTCACATTTCATATTTAATGATATCATAACCAGGTTTGGATGCCCAAAGACCCTCATGAGTGATCAAGGTACACATTTTATTAATAATACTATTGAATTCTTGACTTGGGAATTTGAAATTCACCACCAAAAGAGCACTCCTTACCACCCACAAGAGAATAGGATAGTCAAAGCTTTCAACAAGATCTTGGAGACAACCCTGACAAAGATTTGCAGTGTAAACAAAGATGACTGGGATTTGAGAGTACTGGTAGTGTTATGGGCCTATAGAACTACTTGTAAGAAGATGACAATGTAGACCCCCTTTAAGTTGGTTTATGGTCTAGAAGTAGTTGTCCCGATGTAGTATTTGGTCCCTAGCTTAAGAATCACATCCTTTATAGATATGGATGACATTGGTGTTGTTGAAGAGAGTCATACACAGTTGGTCGAACTAGAGGAAGACCGATTTATTGTAGGATTTTGTCAGCAAGTTCAAAAGGAACGAGAAAAGGCCTACCATGACAGGAATATTAAGAAGAAAGCATTTAAGCAAGGAGATCTGGTATTGGTATACAATAGCAAGTTAATGAAGCATCTAGGGAAGTTTAGAACACATTGGATGGGGTTGTATGAGGTTTCCTATGTCATGAAAGGAGGAGCTGCGTAGTTGAAGACTTTGAATAGAGAATGGAAAGAAGGATTGGTGAATGGGAGCCGATTGAAATTGTACTATGACAACCAATTGCCTCACAGCTCTCAGTAAAAACATAAGGAGAAGGGTCTAGGTACCAAGTTCAGTTGAAAATGGGTACTAGACACAGAAAATACATTATGCACACAGTGGGGAGAAACAGAGAAGAAAGAATAGACTGCGTTGCGCAGTTTGCAGTTGAAGAAAAGAAGAAGGTTCAGATTAGAGTGCCTCGGGACGAGTCACAGGTGAGTGTTGGGGGCCTATTGGACCTTGGTTATGGAATTAAGCAAAGATTATGGAAGGAAAGATGAAATGCAAACTGCACAGAAGACACAGTGACTGATACTGGGTTGTGTTAGCACTCAATTTTTTATCGAAATTTTAAGTGTCTTTAGCATCCTTGTGCTAAAATTTTGAAATATTTTTGCTCATTTTCCCTAGTTCATAAATTCCAATTTCCTCATTGAGTCCTGAAGAGTCTTAATTCATAAATATTTTTCTCCAAACACCTATGGCCTTTGTCTTTTTGACCTACATAACCAAAAAACAACTTTTAGTAGTTTTTCCTAAAACTTTATTTTTTTTATCTCCCTATGATATATATTATTTGCCTTTTCGATAAATGAGTTAATTGAATTTGATAGAAGAGGTGGTGTGTGCTTTAAGTGTCTTAAACCTAGATCACACTATGTATTATCTTACGAGTCAAATATATCCTAAGACCAAGCAACAAGTCGACAAAAGCCACGAGTTAACACATAGTCCATTCATGAAACCAAGCCATAGGTCAAACCCCAAGTCCATATGATAAAGCATAAGTGTCGATCACTTAATCCTGAGCCCTATCACATATCAAATTCGTTATTAAACTACAAGTCCATATGTGAAGTCTAAGTTAACAAATAGTCGACACCCAAAGCCATGAATCAAGCCACAAGTACAAGTCAACATCTAAGCCAACATGTAAGTTTCTCGGTGCTCTCTGAAGTTACGAGTGCCTGATTTGTAGGCAACATATGCATGAACAAGTGCCCTAGCAGCAAGGATTGATATCAATGCCAATTCATTTGGATGTTGACATGAATACAGGAATTTGTTTCCTTTTCAATGCATTCAGCCTAGCGATAAACCCTTATGCCAAGTGTTTATGGTCGAGATTTATAGGTGTCGGTTGTCTAAAAATTTTGCAGAGGCAGAAGTGTCAAATTTATCTATAATCACATGTGTCAAGAGAAAATGGTCGTTGCATATATTTAAATCCTCGGGCTGGGAGAAAGTGTCTACCATGCATGTTCTGAATATTGATCCATATGGTTTCCTCCAGTTTAGGTCCAATCTATGGTAGCGCCATCAGATATCATTTCGAGAAGTTGGGGAAAATATTCCCTGTGTTGCGATATGTAAACAATGTCTTCTTCGATTCACAAATAGCAACAATGGTCTAGGTTTTTGCAAACAAATGGTGCTTATTTGTATGGTCACAGGAGGGAAGATTTAATTCACAAGAGGAGCAAGAGGAGGCAATGATGGTAATGTCAAACTTTGAATATTAATCAGGAATGAAATATCAATATTATCATCATAAACGCAAATATCTTCTCTGTTCACATTTCACCAAACCCTGCTTGTATACTTACATTTGGATTACATTGTTATGATATCTGAAAGATTAAAAACACCTACAAGAAACACAATAGGAGTTAATGTTCCAATTGAAAATTATTGCAGAGGACACTAAATGATTACAGGGATAAGCATCATGGTCCAATACTTAGTGTTATTGAATGCCCAAATGCAGAGCTATTAAATGTAGTTATTCATGTTTTGTCAGATTTTCCATGTATCAAAATTCCTTGCAATGCTCGTGATAGTCAATACCAGGCTTTTGGATGGCAGAGTATGACAGCAAAGTCATGGATGCAACATTGTGCAACATCATCCCAGTGTTTAAATGAAATAATTTATCTTTCTCGATATGTACATGTATTCATATGTAAGTTTGACTTTGATTGGATTATATTTACTGCAGATATCTTTTATTCCTGAGCCCTACACGATCACCAACAAGTTCTTTGGATATCTGATGATGGAATTCCATATCTGGGAGGTATTCCAGAAAAGAAACTAAGCTTTTTAGATGAAGTGCAACAACCTGTTCTTGTTTTCCCATGGAGCATATAGGACAATATCTATACAGTTGAAGATTCATCATCTTCCAGTCAATACAATGAAGGTCCTGATGAATAGACAAATCAAAGAAATCCCATTTTTACAGTGTCGAAACAATTTTGAAGACCTGCACTTTTGGCATCTTAGCAAGGTTCAAAAATCCATTATTAGCTGCCAAAAGCTCTAACTTTTGGAAACTTACCTTATTCTGTTTCATGCACATAAGCTTCCGAAAGCATAGACACACCAGGATGGCACTACCAAATTTCTGGCAGAGACTCGATTTTACATAGAGGTATACATGGTTGGATGCTACCCATTAAAAATGTCTATTTTGGAGGTCATGCTACTGAAGCTCGCTATCAAAAGATGCTACCAACAAGTACCAGGAATATAGGGGGACTGAATTATCATCTTAGTGAATGGTTGATGATGTGGAAGTTAGACAAAGATAGTAGTTGATAACATGATGACAGTTACAAGCATCTAAAGGACACTTGGCACATATGGAGATGCACATCAACAAAAGATCAAGTTAGTTTGATGTTGGTTGGATCAGTGGCCAACTTTTTCCCTTTTTATAGAACATTTGTTAATTTAAGTTGTTAGATGAAATAAATACTAGGAGACTTTCATGGGAAGAAGGCTAGCTCGCACCTCCAACTGTTGCCTTCCCTTTTGTTATAAATAGATAGATGAAATGCTTCAGTAGGGAGGGGAAAAACATGGGAGTAGTGCTGTGTTTGGCTGTAGCTTTCATTTTCCATTAATAACAATGCAGAAGTTTTGTTTATCTACAATAGAGATTCCTATGATTATTTTTGCTAAGTATGTTATTCTTTTAGTTTCTATATCTTTCCATTCTCTTTGTTAAATGTATTCTTGATGTGTAGCTATGTTGTGTTATGGAATTCATCCTTAGATTCTCTATCACATGAGTAGTTATAGATTATCTCTTTGTAGAGAACTGAAGGCCCAAAATTCATCCCTCTATTTGATGCTTTGTCCCAATCGTCCTTTGAAGTCATTTTCAACATATTTATACGAAGAATTCACTCATTGCTAAGTGCTCTTTGTGTAATGAACATGTTTTCTCTTTATTTTGTTGTCATACCTTTATAAATCTCTCTCTCTTTGCAAATAGTTTCTACCTTTCCTTTTTTCACTGGATTTCCATTACCGAGAACTTTTGTTATTTACATGAATATTTAGACTCCATGCCCAATGTACTACTTCCCCTATCCAACTCACAAAACCAAAAATCCAAATCTTCTTGAAACCCACAGATATGCCCTTTGTTTTGCGCTTATTGATTATCATAAGTTGTTTTCTTTTTGAGAGATCCCTCTCGGGTTGGAAAGGGAAGATTTCCAATCCAAAGTGGTTCAAGGTTACCTCGGGATTTACTTGCATGCTACCCTTGTCAGTTCCGAGTGATAACATATTGGCGTCATTGTTGGGGAACAAAAGTGAAGCTAGTTTCCATGGGAAGAACGAAATAGATCCAAGTTTTGATGGCAGACAAAGGGAGCACACAAAATTGACTGTAGCAATCTTCCTGGCAACTCCACGATTAAATACTCAAGTGGGGAGGATCCAGTTGAAAGAAGATGAAGAGGTTTAATTTCAAATCCAAGTATTAGTTCATTAGTCTGCTTCATGAACTGTTGTTGTTCTTTATCAGCTCTTTCATGATTTTCCCTTCGCATGTTAAGAGGATCATTTTCTGTTTTGTATTTTCGGATGATCATCATCCTTCTTTTATATACCCATATTTAGAAGAGGAAATCTTGCAGTCTGCTTGTATTGTAGACGTTGATTTGATACCTTTACATCAGCCCGTTCATAAAGATGAATTATGCATTCCAATTCTTATTGAATCTGATCATCCTTCTGACTTTGTGGAGATCGAAATTGATTCAAAACCTATTCTGAGCTCATCACCTTTTAGTACTACTGAGGAACCTTGTCATCAACCTATTAGCTTTCATGATCAACCCATTGCTTTTCAAACTAAAATCAGGACGAAGATGTTCAAGCCTTTGAGGCTTCCCTATCTCCTTCATCCTTATCCTCTTGACTGCTTTGAATATCTTCCACGGTTCTCTGGAGAGTGTTATGTCACAGCTGAAAGGCACATGGAATCCTTTGAGGCTTTTATTGATCGGTTCGAGATTGTTCATGAATATGTGATCATGAGATTTTTCTCTAAGTCTTTGTTTAGAGATGTTGTTGTTTGGTTTAAGGGTCTGAGAGCTGATTCCATTGGCTCTTGGATCAAGTTCTCCATTGTTTTTTTGAAGCACTGGGGGGAGAACAAATCATCAGAATCATATCTTGTTGATTTTTGTGCTTTGAAGAGATGAGAGTAAGAAGCTTTGTTTGTTTTTAATAGAAGGTTCTACATCATTTATCACAATATCCCTTTCGAGATCCGGCCCACTGAGATGGCTTCTATGATGTACTATGTTATGGCTCAACATTCAGATTTAGTTATTATCATGTTAAAAAGGAAGTCTTCATCTTTAATACAGTTGTTTGAGGATGCAAAAGAAGTGGAGGGGAACATACATGCATCCAGGAGGATCCGAGAGCGAGTTGACTTGGAAAATATGTATGCACATAAGAAAACAAAGTGTCAGTATGGTTCAGATTTTAAGCAGGAAGGTGATGAATGTGAAATAGATTTGGAACAACAGAAAGCAAATGAGCTTATTTCAGATTTGGATCTGAATTCTTCAACATTGGTAGAATATTCTAGAGACATGTATGAATGTGAATTTTATGATAAGTTTGTAGACCTAGTTGAGCCTATGGAAACCAGTGATTGCATAGGAAATTATATGTTCTTATATATCGTAATTCACATGATTTTAATGATGTTTTATCATCATCCTCTGAGCACTATTCTGAAGAGGAAGTGGTATTTTTTGATGATCATAATTTTCTCTCAAGAGAACCAGAAAGTCATCAGTCTTCCAGCATAGAGGAAGTCATGGTTGAGCAGGTGTTTTCCTTGGATCAACATTGTTTTTTTATCTCCATTTCAAAGATCCGGTGGCAGCCTTCATGGAAGCATACATTCCAGAGAACCCAAAAATTTCAAATTTCCTTATCTCACACATGTTTCTGGGTGAGTATGGTTTCTTGAATGAATTATTATCACTATTGTTACATTTTAAACATCATATGTTGAGCAGTGACAAAGACGAGATTATTTCAGTATTAAATTTGTTTGGATGGTTGTTATGGAAGTCAGTAGTTACCTAACCAAATTGCAGAGATGGATAGAGTAGAGTAGGGTAGGAAATAAGCTCGTTGCCCGAGCATTTATTTTTTCCTGTTTGCAGCAGAAGTAGCAGTTAGCTTGTGTGAATAAAGGCAGGTTTTGAATGTGTACAAAGATAAGTTGCACAAGTCTTAAGAGTTTTCAGAGATCGGTTGCACAGGCTAGATGACTTTGTGGCCCAATGGATAAGGCGACTGGAACTACTAGGTTCTTGGGGCCTCACAGGGAGTTATCCATCCTAGTTGGAGCCAAATGTTAGCACTCAATTTTTATGAAAATTTTAAGTGTCTTTAGCATCCTTGTGCTAAAATTTTGAAATTTTTTTGCTCATTTTCCCTAGTTCATAAATTCCAATTTCTTCATTGAGTCAAGAAGAGTCTTAATTCATAAATCATTTTCTCAAACACTTATGGCCTTTGTCTTTTTGACTTGCATGACCAAAAAACAACTTTTAGTAATTTTTCCTAAATATTTATTTTGTTGATTTCCCTATGATATATTTTATTTGCCTTTTCAATAAATGAGTCTATTGACTTTGATAGAAGAGGTGGTGTGTGCTTTAAAGTGGATTCAACCTACACCACACTATGTATTATCTTACAAGTCAAATCTATCCTAACACCAAGCAACAAGTCGACAAAAACCACGAGTTAACTCATAGTCCATTCATGAAACCAAGCCATGGGTCAAACCCCAAGTCCATATGCTAAATCTCAAGTGTCGATCACTTAACCGTGAGCCCTATCACATATCAAATTCATTATTAAACTACAATTCCATATGTGAAGTCTAAGTTAGCAACTAGTCGACACCTAAAGCCATGAATCAAGCCACAAGTACAAGCCAACATCTAAGCCAACATGTAAGCTGCTCGGTTCTCTTTGAAGTTACGAGTGCCTGATTTGTAGGCAAAATATGCATGCACAAGTTCCCTAGCAGCAAGGATTGATATCAACGCCAATTCGTTTGGCTGTTGACATGCCTACATGAATTTGTTTTCTTTTCAGCGCATTCAGCCTAGCGAGAAACCCTTATGCCAAGTGTTTATGGTTGAGATTTACATGTGTCGGTTATCAAAAAAATTTGCAGAGGCAGAAGTGTCGAATTTATCTATAATCGCAGGTGTCAAGAGAAAAAGGTCGTTGCATATATTTAAATCCTCAGGCTGGGAGAAAGTGTCTACCACGCATGTTCTGAATATTAATCCATATGGTTTCCTCTAGTTTCAGGTCCAATCTATGGTAGCGCTATTAGATATCATTCCGAGAATTTAGGGAAAACGTTCCTTGTGTTGCATTATGTAAACAATGTCATCTTCGATTCACAAATAGCAACAGTGGTCTGGGTTTCTGCAAACAACCAGTGCTCATTTGTATGGTCGCAGGAGGGAAGATTTAATTCACAAGAGGAGAAAGAGGAGGCGATGATGGTAATGTCAAACTTTGAATACTAATTAGGAATGAAATATCAATGTTATCATCATAAACGCAAATATATGCTCTGTTCAAATTTCACCAGACCCCGCTTGTCTACTTACATTTGGATTACATTGTTATGATATATGAAAGATTAAAAACACCTGCAAGAAACACAATAGGGGTTAATGTTCCAATTGCAAATTATTACAGAGGACACTAAATGATTACAGGGATAAGCATCATGGTATGATACTTAGTGTTATTGAATGCCCAAATGTGGAGCTATTAAATGTAGGTATTCTTGTTCTGTCAGATTTCCCATGTATCAAAATTCCTTGCAATGCTTGTGATAGTCAATACCAGGCTCTTGGATGGCAGAATATGGCAGCAAAGACAAGGATGCAAAATTGTGCAACATCGTCCCAGTGTTTAAATGAAAGAATTGCTCTTTCTCGATATGTACACGTATTCATATGTAGCTTTGATTTTGATTGGATTCTATTTACTGCAGATATCTTTTATTCCTGAGCCCTACACGATCACCAACAAGTGCTTTGGATATCCGATGATGGAACTCCAGATCTGGGAGGTATTCCAGAAAAGAAACAAAGCTTTTTAGATGAAGTGCAACAACCTGTTCTTGTTTTCCCCTGGAGCATATAGGACAGTATCTGTACAGTTGAAGATTCATCATCTTGCAGTCAATACAATGAAGGTCCTGAAGAATAAATAGATCAAAGAAATCCCTTTTTTGCAGTGTCGAAACAATTTTGAAGACCTGGACTTTCGACATCTTAGTTGGGTTCGTAAATCCATTATTATCTGCCAAAATCTCTGACTTTCGGCAGCTTACCTTATTCTGCTTCATGCACATAAGCTGTCGAAATCACAGACACACCAGGATGGTGATACCAAATTTCTGGCGCTACCAAATTTCTGGCAGAGACTGGATTTTACACAAAGGTATACATGGCCAGACACTAACCATTCAAAATTCCTATTTTGGAGGTTACGCTATTGAAGCTCGCTACCAAAAGACGCTACCAACAGATACTAGGAATATAGGGGGACTGAATTATCATGTTAGTGAATGGCTGATGATGTGGAAGATAAACAAAGATAGCAGCTGATAACATGATGATGGTTACAAGCATCTAAAGGACACTTGGCACATATGGAGATGCAAATCAATAGAATATCAAGTTAGTTCGATGTTGGTTGGATCAGTGACCAACATTTTCCCTTTTTATAGCATAGTTGTTAGTTGAAGTTGTTAGATGAAATAAATACTAGGAGACTTTCACGGGAAGAAGTGACGCAGACCTATCGACCCTCGGGTCCGAGATCCGCTCACAGGATCGTTCTATATACCCTTCGAGCCAGATCGACTCTTTTGGATTCTCTGCTGGAACCCCCTTTCAAATCGATCCACAGGTTCTTTCTCGCGGTTCGCGATTTCGCAAGTCCGCGAGTCGTGGCTCCTGACTCTTCCTCCTCTATCTCACAATAACCAAGATCGCGAAATGGATACAGCTCTCCCTTTGTCAACGCCCTCCTTGCACAACCACCGGCTAGGCTAAGCACTAGCACCTTTCACCTCTTGCGCCTTCGCGAGTTCAAAGGTCCAACCTTGGCACCTTCTTTTCCCGAACCCCCGAGAGGCGAGATTTGACCTTTCTTCTCTCGTTCTCGCTACTTCTGACTTCGTGAGTCAAAGGCTCGAACCTTCGTTCCCTTTTCTTCCGAGCCCCTGAGACGCAAGAGGTCAATGGGGTGTTGACTCCTTCGTATGAGTGATGTGTGTCCACCGGTTTGTTTCCCGGGCCCACTGTATGGTTCTACCACGTGTCCCCTCCGTACCTCGGCTCTCGGCACTTCGCGGCTTTTGCAATCAAGAGTACTTCCTTTCAACCTCCAAACCCTCGAGACGCGAAATGCGATGGGGTTCCTGATCCGACAGTCCTCCCGTCCTCTAGATCCAACGACTATTCACGCTCCTCGCGATTTCGCCTCTCACGACTTGGAGTGCTTAATCTTTGGGCTCTCAACCTTGCGAACCCCGAGTTCATGAGATCCCTTGATCTCTGCCACCTGTCCTCCTCCTCACAGACGGTCCTGATCCTTTTGCAACTTCGCTACTCGCGAAGTCGAAAGACTTCCTTTTCTGATCTCCGATGCCCGAATCCCCGATATGGGTGATCTCACGACACCTGTCCTCCTCCGGATGGACCACTCAGATTCTTTCGCGAATTCGGGACTTGTAACTCCTTGTGACACAATCTCGTCAACTCAAGACACCGGTGGCCAAATTACCGATGGGTCCCTTGATTTCTGCCACGTGTCTCAACGAATGGATGGCCCAGATCAATTTTACCTTGTCGCGAATTCGGAAATCGAATGCCCGGACTCTCATCCTCTGGACTCCCGAGCTCCCAAATGCCGATATCCCAATACGAACTCATTCTCGGAACTTCGCTTCTGTGGCACTAGGCGTGAGGTCTAATCCTCGTGCAACTCTCAACAAATCTAATGGCTGTCAGATTCTTTGCTCAAGTTCTGACAGCTCAGATCATCTCTCCTGTGTGCTCTTCCTGTACTGCCTCCTGGACCTGAAATCCTTCAATGGTCCAGATCTTCTCGGCTTAATCCAACGACAGTTGTTGCTCCTCCCAAGCTTCTGCACGTTCTTCCCAGACTTGGAAGAATTCCAATTTCTCAAAGGCCTCAACCTTTGCCTTCTTTCTTCTCTACGAACTCTTCGACTTGAGTTCTCGCCTGTGCGTATAAAAGCGTTGTTCCTCCTGAGCTTCTCTTCTTGCCCAGACTTCTAAGGGAACATATCCTTCTCTCTTCTCCTCTTGCTGGAGAATATGACGTCGTCCTGGCTATTCTTCTGTTCA
>JASDQU010031562.1:6136-17420 GCA_032191745.1 Picea mariana | reverse complement strand
CAGATCATCTCTCCTGTGTGCTCTTCCTGTACTGCCTCCTGGACCTGAAATCCTTCAACGGTCCAGATCTTCTCGGCTTAATCCAACGACAGTTGTTGCTCCTCCCAAGCTTCTGCACGTTCTTCCCAGACTTGGAAGAATTCCAATTTCTCAAAGGCCTCAACCTTTGCCTTCTTTCTTCTCTACGAACTCTTCGACTTGAGTTCTCGCCTGCGCGTATAAAAGCGTTGTTCCTCCTGAGCTTCTCTTCTTGCCCAGACTTCTAAGGGAACATATCCTTCTCTCTTCTCCTCCTGCTGGAGAATATGACGTCGTCCTGGCTATTCTTCTGTTCAAGCAACCTATTGCTGAGTCTTTCAGGGTGTTCAACAACCCTGCGAAGATCCTTCTATGGACTCTTCTTCAATCCCTGAACTCAAAGAGTTCATTATGTGCACTGTAGCACTTACTCAATGCTCTCTTGGGAGAGTATCAAGAATCATTAGATGATTCTTTCTTCCAATGAACTCACAACAGAGTTCTTCTCCTGTGCATTCCTTGTACTGGCTCAATGTCCACCTGGCAAAGCTTCTACAGAACTCAAAGAGAGTTTCTGTCTGCAACTATGTCTCTCCTACACAGCCTTGCCTCCAAGGTATTCAGCAACCATGAGGTCTTCCTCTGAGTTGTTGATTCCAGTTTCTRTGCCCACTTGGCACGTCTTTGTCTAAATCGACAGAGTTCAGAAGTGCATCTATGCACTGGTATCCAGAGACCGTAGTACTTTGTTGCGCCCTCCTGGCACGAAAACCACAAAGAACCTTCCAAGCYTGAAATCAAAACAAYTTCTGCTAATGCACAATCACAACATACATTCACAGCATATAAAGAACACTCATAGACATTCATTCAACACCGAATACATGCAGGAAAAAATGCTTCTGTTTTGTATTAATTGCAAATGCCTGTTTGTACAAGGTGTTACTGAGCATGGACTTCAACAGAGTCTCRGCTCCTTCTTTATGCACACTCTACCATTACAAAATAAGACCCATTCGATCKTTTACCTTGAGGGGCTCCTCGAGCTCTTCCCTCCAATCTACCTACCCTATTCAATTACATTGAATGGGTTGTCTAGTCCGCAATCCRGATCTAGATCTCAGCCTTACAAACATTAAAGGCCTACCTACTCTAATGCTTGCACAAAGGCACGGCTTCATGGCTCAACAGCCTAAGCATTTAATTACATTCATTCAAATTTTAAATGAGGACTGCGCCTCTCTTGATTGCACGATTTGAAATCGCGGACATGGATGGCTGGCTGGATGGCTGACATGGAGAGATGCTCCTGCATCATACTCTTCAGCTGCAAAATTCATGAGCTCCTTCTCATGAGCTTCCCATCTTAGCTGTGGAAATCCTCCTGGATCCCAAACAAATTTCTTGAGTTGTTCATCTGCTCCATCATCCTGTTGTTGTTGCTACTTCTGTGTTGTTGCTGTTATTGCTCTCCTTCTTCTCAGCTTCTCCTTGCTGATAATTTCTGCTGACTCTAACATCAGCTCCCTGATCTCGTCGATCACTTCGTCCAGTTGCTCCAGTGGTTAGCTCTGTTTTTGCAGTCTCCCCAGCTGCAAAAATTTTCTACAATTGGGTAGATCATTGTGATCTCCCTTGCCTTCTTCATCTGCTTCCAACTTTACCTGTTGGATGTGCATGCCCTGCACTATCACCCTTCTCTCCAGGGCTTCAATCTGTTCACATAGATCAACAAAGCTAATGTTGTCTGCCTCTTCTTATTCTCCTTCTGCATACTCCCATGTTGCAGTCCTTTCAGCTTCCTGGCTGAAAATTTTGAGCCACTCCTCAGAATGCTCATCTTCTTCTTCTGTTATCAGCTTCAGTGCTGCAGTTTCCTCAGCTTCATGGCTGAACATGTTGAGCCATTCCTTAGAATGCTCATTCTCCTCTTCTACTTGGGCAGCTTTAGATATCTGCTCCAGTTCTTTTTTCCTGATAGTCTCAGTTGGCTGCCTTTCTTCTACTGCATCATCATCAACACAGAATTTTGCCTCCCCTGGCTTAAGTAGTAGGAATATTCCAATTCCCCCAATCATTAGAATATTCTCCTGATCTTCCTCTTCTGTCAGTTGTATTTGCTAATCTAAATCCAACTCCAAGCTCATCTTCTCTGTCAGCTCCTCGGGCTGATTCAAACTCACCTGCTCATCCCTGCCCACCTGGCAATATGGGACTTTCTTGTCGCTTCCTTGGCAGACTATGAGATCAACCGATCCCATATTCATCAACACCCCTTGTTGAATTGAACTCGCCTCCGAGTCCATGAGACTTTCAAACAATCTCGTATTCTTATCTCTGCCCACCTGGCAATTTGAGATGCTTCCACTGCCCTCTTGGCAGTTTTCGAGATTTCACAGCGACCTCATTTCATTGCCCAGCTGGCAATGTGAAATTCCTTGGTTGTCCTCCTGACAGTTCGTGAGATCTTCAACTGATCTCAACTCCTTTCCCACCTGGCAATTTGGAATTTCTTCTCTGCCCTCCTTGCAGTGCTTGAGATCTTTAGCTGATCCCATTTCATTCTCTTCATCGAGAATTCTCCTAGTCTCCGGTTTACATATCTGAACCATCTCATCAGGTCCGTCGAGGTTTTCATCATGCTTCAACCATCCTTTTAACAACCTTCACTGTCTTCTAGCCGTCAACTCCTTGACTGGCCATTTTACCTTCGGTTTCCTCATGAGCCATTCATATACCCATCTCAAATTGGCTTTCTATTGCATCTCCAATGCAAGTTCATCCATCCTTGCATTTATCTCAGCAAGTTCTTCATCCCATTCAGCTTCGCTCATCATCTCTGGGTCTTTCCTCCCAGCACTCGTATGGCGTTTAGTAGCCATCTTGTTGTTCTTGTCTTCCCTGCTGGCAAGTCTGTTGCTGTCACTATGAAACCCTGAGTGTTTCAGCTGCTCCTACAATCCTCCTGACTCTCTATGGACTGTTGTCTACCTGCAAATAATCCTTATAGAGTTTCAGCACTCTGTCTTCTTCTTGCTCCTCCTGTCTAAAATATACAAATAGGATCCGAGCTCTGATACCAACTTGACATAGACCTATCGGCCCTTGGGTTAGAGATCCGCTCACAGGATCATTCTATATGCCCTTCAAGTTGGATCGTCTCTTTCAGATTCTCTGCTGGAACCCCCTTTCAAATTGATCCATAGGTTCTTTCTCGTGGTTCGCGATTTCGCGAGTCCGTGAGTTGTGGCTCCTGACTCTTCCTCCTCTATCTTACGATAACTGAGATCGCAAAATAGGTGCAGCTCTCCCTCTGTCAGTGCCCTCCTTGCGCAACCATCGGCTAGGCTAAGCACCAGAACCTTTCGCCTCTCGCGCCTTCGCGAGTTCAAAGGTCCAACCTTGGCACCTTCTTTTCCCGAACCCTTAAGAGGTGAGATTTGACCTCCGAACCCCTGAGATGCGAAATGCGATGGGGTTCCTGATCCAATGGTCCTCCCATCCTCTGGATCCAATGGCTATTCACGCTCCTCATGATTTTGCCTCTCACGACTTGGAGTGCTCAATATTTGGGCTCTCAACCTTGTGAACCCTGAGTTCGCGAGATACCTTGATCTCTGCCACCTGTCTTCCTCCTCACGGACGGTCCTGATCCTTTCGCAACTTCACTACTCGTGAAGTCAAAAGACTTCATTTTCTGATCTCCAATGCCTGAATCCCCGATATGGGTGATCTCATGACACATGTCCTCCTCCAGATGGACCACTCAGATTCTTTCGCGAATTCGGGACTTGTAACTCCTTGTGACACAATCTTGTCAACTCGAGACCCCTGTGTCCAAATTACCGATGGGTCCCTTGATTTTCGCCACATGTCTCAATGAACAAACGACCCAGGTCAATTTCGCCTTGTCATGAATTTGGAAGTCGAATGCCCAGACTCTCATCCTCCGAACTCCCGAGCTCCCGAACATCGATATCCTGATATGAACTCCTTCTCGAGACTTTGCTTATGTGGCTCTAGGTGTGAGGTCTAATCCTCGTGCAACTCTCGACAGATCTAACAGCTGTCGGATTCTGTGCTCAAGATCTGACAGCTCAGATCATCTCTCCTGTTTTCTCTTCCTGTACTGCCTCCTGGACCCGAAATCCTTCAACGGTCCAGATCTTCTCGGCTTAATCCAACGACAGCTGTTGCTCCTCCCAAGCTTTTGCACATTCTTCCCAGACTTGGAAGAATTCTAATTTCTCAAAGGCCTCAACCTTTGCCTTCTTTCTTCTCTGTGAACTCTTCGACTTGAGTTCTCACCTGCGTGTATAAAAGCATTGTTCCTCCTGAGCTTCTCTTCTCGCCCAAACTTCTAAGGGAACATATCATTCTCTCTTCTCCTCCTGCAGGAGAATATGACGCCCTCTTGGCTATTCTTCTGTTCAAGCAACCTATTGTTGAGTCTTTCAGGGTGTTCAACAACCCTGCGAAGATCCTTCTATGGACTCTTCTTCAATCCCTGAACTCAAAGAGTTCCTTCTATGCACTGTAGCACTTATTCAATGCCCTCCTGGTAGAGTATCAAGAATCCTTAGATGATTCTTGCTTCCAATGAACTCACAACAGAGTTCTTCTCCTGTGCATTCCTTGCACTGGCTCAATGCCCACCTGGAAGAGCTTCTATAGAACTCAAAGAGAGTTTCTGTCTACAACTGTGTCTCTCCTACACAGCCTTGCCTCCAATATATTCAGCAACCTTGAGGTCTTCCTCTCAGTTGTTGATTCCAGTTTCTATGCCCACCCGGGATGTCTTTGTCTGACTCTGCAGAGTTCAAAAGTGCATCTATGCACTGGTATCCAGAGACTGCAGTACTCTGTCGCACCCTCCTAGCACGAAAACCACAAAGAACCTTCCAAGCCTGAAATCAAAACAACTCCTGCAAATGCACAATCACAACATACATCCACAACATATAAAGAACACTCACAGACATTCATTCAACACCGAATACATGCAGGAAAAAATGCTTCTGTTTTGTATTAATTGCAAATGCCTGTTTGTACAAGGTGTTATTGAGCATGGACTTCAACAGAGTCTCATCTCCTTCTCTATGCACACTCTACCATTATAAAATAAGACCCATTCGATCTTTTACCTTGAGGGGCTCCCCGAGCTCTTCCCTCCAATCTACCTACCCTATTCAATTACATTGAATGGGTTGTCTAGTCTGCAATCTGGATCTAGATCTTAGCCTTACAAACATTAAAGGCCTACCTACTCTAATGCCTGCACAAAGGAACGACTTCATGTCTCAATAGCCTAAGCATTTAATTACATTCATTCAAATTTTAAATGAGTACTGCGCCTCTCTTGAATGCACGATTTGAAATCGCTGACGTGGTTGGCTGGCTGGTTGGTCGACGTGGAGAGATGCTTCTGCATCAAGAAGTCCAGCTCGCACTCCAGCTGTTGCCTTCCCTTTTGTTATAAACAGATAGATGAAATGCTTCAGTAGGGAGGGGAAAAACACAGGAGTAGTGCTTTGTTTGGCTGTAGATTTCATTTTCTATTTAATAATAGTGCATAATTTTTTTTTATCTACAACATAGATTTTTGTGATGCTTTTTGTTGAGTATGTTATTCTTTTTGTTTCCATATCTTTCCATTCTATTTGTTAAATGTCTTCTCTGATGTGTATCTATGTTGTGTTATGGAATTCATCCTTAGATTCTCTATCACATGAGTAGTTATATATTATCTCTTTGCGGAGAACTGAAGGTCCAAAATTCATCCCTCTATTTCATGCTCTGTCCCAACAGTCCTTTGCAATCATTTTCAACATATTTATACGAAGAATGCACTCATTGATAAGTGTTATTTTTGTAATGAATATGTTTTCTCTTTATTCTGTTGTCATACCTTTATAAATCTCTCTCTCTGTCTGCAAACAGTTTCTACCTTGCCTTTGTTCACTGTATTTCCATTACCGAGCACTTGTGTTATTTACATGAATACTTAGACTCCATGCCCAATGGACTAGTTCCCCTTTCCAACTCACAAAACCTAAAATCCAAATCTTCTTGAAACCCACAGATCTTCCCTCTATTTTGCGCTTATTGATTATCATAAGTTTTTTTCTTTTTGAGAGATCCCTCTCGGGTTGGAAAGGTAATATTTCCAATCGAAAGTGGTTCGAGGTTACATCGGGATTTACTTGCATGCTACTCATGTTAGTTCCAAGTGATAACAGGTTGAAGTGAGAAAAAGAGAAGAAAATACAGAGAGAACTAAGAGAAAGAAATTCGTTGGATGGGAATATTGAGGATGACAGATTAGAAAGGAAGATGGATCGTGGACAACTTAGTAAGTGGAAAAAAGACACCAATATATGGTTTGGAGCACCTCGCGGGAAAGAAGGAAAGACAGGTTGGAGAAGCTCTGAAAACACAGGTAAATTTGACCTAGGGTTTTAGACACCTAGGGTTTTGGCATCTAGGGTTTTGACACCTAGGCCTCAGCCTAACGTTTTCGATGAGCTATTGTAATGTATAAATAAAGGTCAAGAGGACCTAGGATGGGGTCATCGTTAGTTTGATTATGTGATGATGAGTGATTGTTGTTATTACTGAGAGAGCAGTATTGTGTGGAGAGAGAAGTTTGTGTTGTAAGATATTCAGCTGGGTGCGAAGATCAACCCTGCAACTGGGTGCACAGGGAAGGGAGATAGAGTAAAGAGAGAAGGAGAGGGATTTTCAAGTGAAGAGCACAGATAGAACTATAATCTTTCACCTAATATATTATAAAGCATAGTTTTGTGAACGTATCCCTAGGGAGAGGGTGAACCACGTATATCCTCTTGTGGTGTGTGATTGGTGTTGTGTTTTTTGATTTTTTACTTTGATCATGCATTATTAGTATGTTAGATCTGATATATCTCTGTGCAAAGTAGGTTTATGTTTGGAAAGAATAGACTGATCTCCTTGTGTGATTGCCTTGATTCCACTTGCATTTCCTCTGGTTGTAGACACATGTGTCCTACAACCCCCTATTGCTACTTTGGGTGAGACTCCATCTGCTTCACAGGTGTTTCCGAAAGGGCCAGTAGTTAGGGCTTCTTGGTGCGCTCTTAGAAATCAACCCTGGGTCTGCCCTTGTGCCAACAATGTGAAATTCATTTTCCAAGTTTGGGAATATCAGAATTGGTGTTATGTTGAGCTTCTCCTTTAGGGTCTCAAATTATTTATCACATTCTGGGGTCCATTAGAATATTTTATCCTTTTTCAATAGATTTTCCATAGGTGCAGTGATGTTTGCATATCTTCTGAAGAACCCGCGATAGTACCCTGTGTGTCACAACATGGAGCACAATTTCTTAGCACTCGTAGGTGTTGGCATGTTCACAATAACAACAACTTTGGTTGGGTCTACCAATACTCCCTCTCATCATACTATGTGGCCCAACAAATTTCCATGTGGTATGTAGAAGATACACTTTCTGAAATTCAATGATATCTGCAATTCTCTGCATCTTTCAAACATCAAATGTAACAATGCTATGTGTTCCTTGAGAAAAATATATATCATCCAATCATCCATATAGACTTCTATAAACTTGTGAATGAAATCTCTGAATGTTTCTATTACAATCCTAGAGAAAACTGTAGGGACATTCTTCAAACCAAATGGCATCACATTGTATGTGAAAGATCCCCATTCTGTTATGAATGTGGTCTTCTTTTCGTCCTCTTCGGAAATCCTTACTTGGTGGTACCCTAAAAATCCATCTGTGAATGAGTACACTTATTTCCCCGTAACTTGTTCTAGCACCTCATCAGTAAAAGGTGTTGGGAAAGGGTCATGCACATAGGCATAGTTAAGGCTTCTATAGTCTACATAGACCCTGATATCCTCTATGCCTTTCTTGCTTTGAATGACTATTGGGATGACCCATTCTACTTCTTCCACTACAAAAATAAGTCTAGCTTCCAACATCTTTTCTATCTCCTTCTTAACCTTCTCTTTTACTCTAGGTTTAAGATGGTATGGCCTATGCCTCACAGGATTTGATTCTGGTTTCAATTCAATTTCTGTTTCTCCCATGATTCTTTTGATTCCCTTTAACTCTGAAAAATTATTTGGGAACAAATCCTCATATTCCTGCAACAAAATATGTATTTCTTGACTAGTTTTCTCATCCCAGTAGTCTCCCACCATAACTATCTTAGTTTTCTTTGTGGTCTCTTTATTGACTTTGTGAAACATTAATGGGTGATTGTAGGAACTATCAGTCTGACTGGGTATGGTGTTTTGGATTTCTCTATTCCCTTATGTCTCTTTGATGGGTAGGTTTCTCAATTCCTCTAAATCATCTAGGCTTTCTGAATCCCTATTAATCTTATAGCATTCTATAGGCTTCTTGGTTGAGGGTAGGTGAAGGTTAGTCTAGAGTTCTCGTCTATGTTTTGCACACACCACTAGGTTTGATTTCTGATTACTATTATCTGTAAAAAGAAATTCTTTAATGTTTTGCAGGACTACTTCAAGCTCATGGTACTTTCTTGTAAACAAGAATTCCTTGCAAAAATGATCTGTCAACATCTTCCAATCACTGGTCTGTCTTCCGGTTTCCTCATGTATGAACCAATATTTCAGTATTGGACCTAGGGAGTGGGGAAATACCTTAACCCAGAAGCAAGAGGGTATTTCCGCAACTTGCCACTATGTCATGCGTTGTTCAATATGTCCTCTAGGATCAGATTCTCCACTGAACAGTTGCGCAACTTGGAAATCCATCTGCATATCTCATTCCAGATGCTCCTAATTTTGAAACCTATACTTGATATCTTTCTTCAAATCATCCCAATATTTGAGTAAAGTTTTATGATTGGCCCACCATCTTGCAAGGGTGGCCTGGAGGGCTACATCTAGTAATAAGATCCTTTGATCCTCTACTACCTTTTATTCCATGCTGAGCAGAAAATTGTCGAGTCCTAAGGTGCCATCATATACTAGGTGTTCTCTAACTTCGGTCCCAACCCATCTAGTTTCTCTAACATTTGTGCATCTCCTTGAGAATTTTCCATATGAGCCTTGCTGCCAAATTTCAAATGCCAATTCTGAATCTTCGTCTACTGACTGTATACTCCTCCAACTTACCGATCCATCAGCAATAGGATTTATATAATCGTCTCTTGTTCCTGCTGTTACTATGTACAACTGATCCAAGTGTTCTCCTTCCATATTATTTTTTGTTGGCTCTGTATATATAGGCCCTACATATGGATCCAAGGGTTGAACTACCTTGATTCCATCAGCCTCAAAGGTCATGGTGTCTTTCTTTAAGTCAATTATTGCATAGTTGTCATAGGCCCAATAAATTCCAAGTAGTGGAGGGTAAGGGTCCTTATCCCCCATGATTTCAATCACTTCAAAGTCAGCTATGGTCTTCACACCCGCAACATCTATTTTCACACTCTCCAGTATTCCTATTGGGAAAGTACAATATTGGTTAGCCATTCTTAGATGAATTAGGGAATATGTCAGCCTAGGTTTTCCTAAGGCTTCCCAGGTCTTCTTAGGAAAAATGTTCACATCGGATCCTAGATCCAACATGACATCCTTAATCTAAAATTTGTCTAACTGGGCTACTAGTTTGAATTATTTTCTAGTTCACACTTTTCTTCTCTGCACTCTCTGAGTACTCTTCTCAGGAAGATTAGTCCTTATTCCTTCTTTTATGGGTTCCTCATTCCCTAAAACTAGGTATAGTGCATTGCACAACTTCTTGGTTAGTTGGTCGTTCCTGATAATGTCAGAGAGTAATTGAAACCAAAGGTCGACTACATTTTAAGGTTGCTCAGGTTGTCTCAGAGTGACTGCAGGGTTTCTAGGTGTAGGGGGTGAAGCAGGGACTTGTGCAATATTAGGGTAAACAATAGGTTGTGTGGGTTTCTCTTGCATCTCAGGGATAGGAATATTTTGAAGTACTTCTATGGAATATGTTAGTCCATAAAGTTGCACTTGACTGTGAGAGGGCAAGCTAGGGAATCATTCGTTCATTGCAAAGTATTTTTGAGGTTTTATGATTTGTTTTTTTGTAGGGTGGTTGAAAACTGGCTCAAGGTTACAACATGACATGAAAATCAAGATCAGAACATATCATATCCCATTGGTTGTGTTGTTCCTGAGTCTATACTTAAGGCTTAAAAGTACAGTGTCAAGGCATCCGAAAGTAAGTGAAAGATGGTTAAGAGGGTAACGTCAACCTTCGGTAGAGGAAACTAGGGAAGATTTGTACGTTGGTGTTGTCTAGCTTCCAACTATTCCTGAGAATTTATATCTTGTTCAAACCCTGCCCATGAACGTTCAAGTTCGTCCTGGTTATTAGCAGTTTTAAGGATTATGTCAAAAAGGTTTAAGGAAATATGAGTTTGGTTCGATATTTGGCTGGGTTGCTGCAGGGACAGTCATGGAGGAATAGTAAGAGTATGAAAGGATTTAAAGAGATATTAAATGTTGTCTTGATTTGGTCGAAATAAAGAGAATTTTACGTTTTTAGGAATAAAATAAGAAATACAAATTGAAGGCTCTTTCCCGTAACTGTATTATATTTTAATAAAAGTTACGAGGTGAGAGAAAAACATTTAGCTGCATATCACACAAGGTTCTTGTCAAAGAGAAAACTCACATATAAACAGAAGAGGAAATTAGTAAGGAAATAACTAACATAGCAAAGAATACATATAGAATTATGAAAGTGCAGATTGGTCTTACACCCGCTGATAGCTGTTGCAGAGGAAAGACAATAAGCAATTGCAGAAAACTGAAATCCTTTTGTTATATTAGTGGTCGTACTAAAGTATAACGAAGCACATCAATTATGAACAATGGAATGAAATGAAACATGAAATACGAAGAAACAAACTTGTAACACAGTCGTGACGAAATCGAGAATCTCTAGATTTGCTTATATTAACTTCTCGAATGCAAAAACTCTATTACAATCGACTCAAAAAGGTCCAGCCCCTGTTTATTTCTTTCTGCGATATATTTATACACTTTTACAGATCAGTTAGAATCTCAACAGTTTCACAAATTCGGTTACAACTTGTTGGATCATGTTGTCATTGATGCCAATGGTTTGATTGATTGATGTCATTGATTGATGTCAAGTGATTGATTGATGTCAAAGGATTGATTGATTGATGATTGATGTAATATAATATGTATTGTCCTTGATGAGAATGCATAGATGAAGATGGATCAATGAGTTGTCAT
>JASDQU010031558.1:3031-20244 GCA_032191745.1 Picea mariana | reverse complement strand
TAGTGGGAAGGGGTAAACTCATGTTATTTTCAGCGGAGCAAGGAGAGTAACCTTCTTGGATCATATTAAGCTTGGAGTCCAACTAAATAATTCCCCTTCTGGTATCATCGTTTGCCACTGGGTTGGAATATTGTAGAAAGGCATTCTATAGTATGGCCTAAGGTTGGGAGGAAAGGAATCCTCTCTCAGTCAGTTGGTATTGGAAATTTACCTTGATCAGATAAGTGCATAAATTGATTTGTTCAATTGTGTTTAAATGTTATAAACAAATATTGTCTTATTTCATTAGGAGATGTAATTGCTCATGATAAATGAATTAAATACTGAGAGATTGAAATATTTTGTTTATGGTTTTAGTTGGTATGATAATTCCTGAAAAATAACAAGTACGAACAGTCTATGACCCTATGAACCTTGTAGATTTAAAGAAAAGTTTGCAGGACATGGAAAAAAACATCATTTGACCAGTGATGTGAAAGTCTTATTGATCATAGAGATTTCTATGAAAAATGAAATGCCTTAAGTCTTGTGGAATTTGTGTTCCTTATGTGGAAATATTGCAAGATATGAAATAACTTCATTTCTAGTGAAGTTGAAAGGTCGTTGTTGGTATTGGGGAGGTTTTCCAACTCCTGAAGACTCTTTGAAACCCTTACAAAACTCTGGAATTTGACTAAGTCCCAAATAGGTGTGTTAGACAGAGGATAAATCCAGTGTTGAGTTAGGAACACTCATAGTCGTTGATTCATAAGGGTGAGTGAACCTCATCGCTTCATCAAGGAGTAATTATCGTTGTGAATGAACGGGTTTCATGACTTGTATAAAGTCTGATGACAACAATCAAATCCTCTAGACGAGATGAGAATCATCGATTTGTCAGGATAGTTCTTGATGAGATATGGATCATTGATGTGATATGAATCATCATCATGGATAGAGAATCAATGAGTGAAATTTGAGCCAGAAAAGTGTCAACAACAATAAAGGCTTGAGGATTGATGAGTCACTAATCTATGTGCAAGAGAAAGTTACTTTGCGTTGTAGATCATTATACATCCTAGTTAAGAGATAAATGGAAATGATGATGTCATGATGACATGGCATGCCAACTTGGTAGTCAGCGTGTCCTTATTGGAAAGATGTGTCACTAGGGGAGTGATCGATATATTTGAGTGGTCTCTAGCAGAGTTAGAATATTAAAATGCTACAACCATACTCGAGATCGTCAGATCTAGATGTTGTCAGATCTTAGTCGTTCATAAAAATATAACATGATTTGATCCAGAGGTGTGAATGGGAATGAGTGTAGAAAATGANTTCGATGTGGAAGTTGGGAACGTTGACACCAATTGAGTCATAGGAGGATAGAAATGAGAGCCGTTGGATGTGGGAATGGTATGGTGGGCGGGTCATCATTGGAATGCTCAACATTGAATGTTTATCGCTCCAAAAGAGCGAAGGTCCAACGATGACGAAAGTTTTTTATGAAGTTGAAAATACAATATGGAGAAATAGACAACTACTATGTTGATGCCACATCAGATTGCATGAATAGAAGTAAGTGGCATGGATGCCACGAGGCATGATAGTGTATTTTGACCATGACGACCTGAAAGCTTCAAGAGGCAATAACTTTATATTTTGAATTCGAAATTGATCGAAATCACAATTGTTGGAAAGCTCCCTGCAGGTGGAATCCATATTTATTCCTTAAAAGTGTGAAGATCCTATCATATCTCAAATGGTGAGAAGAGGATTTCTCACTTCAATGACTAGTGAATCCGCTAGTTAGTCATGGAAAAAAAGAGAGGAAAGTTGACATCCCACCAGCCTAATTGAAGGTTAGGAGTTCGGGTGTGTTACAGAGTGGTATCAGAGCCAAGTTCAAACTTTGGGCTTGAATGGGTCACCAAGGCCACTTGAAACCATCTAAGAATTTTTTTATTGATTGTCCAGTATGCATGATTTAATCGGTAATGTAATTACAAATGATAGTTGTTGTTTTATCACATAGGATGTACTAAAAGGAAGCATAGATGAAAGGTACAAAATGTTATGGATGATACCTTGCACCTCAGAGATGAAGAATTTGATCTATAGAGGGATAGAGAAACCCCTCCATATTTGATCTCCAATGTTAGAATTATGAAGGAAGACAATGAGAGGCTTTTGAGATCTCAATATGATTAGGCAGAGTTGAATGAAGTACTACTACAAAACATGCCTGAAATCCATAAACATCTATAGCAATTCCCAAGTAATGCAGAGTTGAAGAAGTTGGAGAGGTTAAAAACCCCTTCAAATGCTCAGAAGAATGGATTGTCTTGCAACAACATGGAAAAGAGTTATTCCAGGAAAAGGCATCTAGATACCAAGAAGGGAAGATTAGGTGGAAGTGTTTCCACCAATTCATTTAGAAGGAAGACTACTTCACTAGAGAAGTCCAGTAGTGGCACAGAGTCAAGTGTCCCAAAGAAGAAAAAGAGGAATAATTTGCATAGTTCTTTAACTAAATAATTCAAGAAGGCTAAGTTTCCTACCTTCGATGGAGAGATAAATAAAGGAGAAGAAGCCAAAGCATGGATGTTCAGTTTCAAGAAGTACTTTTATGTACTCCAAGAATACTAAGGAGAGGATTGTCATTTTTAACTTGAATGGAGGAGCTTCAATTTGGTGGGAAGACCTCAAAGAAATCAAGGGAGTAAAGGAAAGAAAGATGAAATGGGAACGGTTTGAGAAATATTTTTGAAAGGATTATCCGTCAGAGAAGTATTACGATGACAAAATAAAGGAATTGCATGAGATTAAGTTGGGAAAATTTACCATGGATGCATATTCCAAAAGATTTATGGAGTTATTGAGGTATGTCCCTTACCTCAAGGATGAGAAAGTGAGAGTGCAATTCTTTCTCAATGGGTTACCATAGTCCTACCAGGATCGAATTGAGTTCGAAAAAATGAAGACATTGGAGGATACTATTTGGAAGGCTAATTGTTGTCATGATCATTCTAAGCATAATAAAGAGCCTTCAAAATACTCAAAGAGGAAGGACAAGAGTGGATTCTAGAAGAAGGGATTCAAATCCTTTCCCTACAAGAATTTCAGAAAAGGTGCATAGTTTTTTCAACCAAGCAAAAGTGTACATCAACAAAATTTTCCATCTCAAAGTTTAAATAAGCCGGTAGAGAAAGAAAGAGAAAGAGAAGAGGATCCCAATAAAGGATCTTGCAATGTTGGGGATGTGGAGAACCACACCCACAGACAACATGACAATAGGAAGGTGTATTTTTGAAACACACACTGACACTGAGAGGGGGGGATGAATCAGTGTCTGGATCTTTTGGCTACTTTTCACCCCTTCATTTAATTAACACAAATGGTAACTTTTAGTAATTGATTTTCATACACCAAATTAGACATTTGTTTTTGTATTAATATTATGGAGCGATGGAAACAAATTTTAAAATTCTATGACATGTGTTTTGTGCAGACCATACTTAATTAGTCGACATACGAATTTTTTTTCCAAAAGTTGTGTGAGGTGGATGGTACATGTGATTTTTGAAATCAACTTGCCCAGAGTTTCCTTTCATCATCGGATGCCAGATTGTCTTTAGTACATTTAACCTTTTCATAAATGTATAAATCGACCTCTATATATTTCCTTTGTTGGTGACTAGTTAAACTCAACTTGTAAACATTTTAATTGATGGTGGATATTAAAATCAACTCCCTTTCAACTACTAGTCACTAAAGATTCAACTTGGTATCACCCTTTTTCGTATTTCCTTCCTTATTCGACCGAAAAACATCTTTTGGTCGACTCAACTAGAATAAATTTGACTTGAGTAATTCGATTTTGGTAGACCCAACATGCTTCATCCTTGACCTAACTTGATTTAAGTTTACTTTGACTTCGACCTTTGGGGAAATATAGTTTACTTCTTTCTTGGACAAACTCAACTTAGAAGAAGACCGACTTGAGTAATTTGACTTTGGTCGTCCTGACTTTCTTTGGTTGACTTTTATTTCCCAAATCAATTTTATTTGACTTCAAACTTTGAGATGATTTACGTCACTTCTACTTGGACTGACACAATTTCTTTGACTTCGTATCCAACTTCGACCTTTGACTTCTTCGCCCTCTTCAATTTGGACCTTCGATCTATTTGACTTCAACCTTCGACTTCTTCAACATTTTGCTGAGATGTTTATACCAGAATTCTTGATACCTTCTACATTTTGTTTGACTTCTACCTTCGAATTTTTCAATTTCAACTTCTTCAACTTCTTGCTGAGATATTTATACAAGAATTCTTGATATATACTCCATTTTATTGAAACACTCGACTTTGATCCTTTCTCACATTTAGTTAGTATACTTGACCCATTTAATTGTTTCCACTCGACTTAAGGTTTGACTGGTCGAGAAAATTATTTCCTACTTGACTTAAGGCTTGATTGGTCAAAACTTTTCTTATTGAGACTTTTATACCAGACTTATTAACTTTGTGACTTATATGGATCCATATTGGATTCTCAATTTACCGCTTTTGTCTAGGCAATGTTTTTTTTTTGCATGGATGTTAATAACACATTCCACCATAGACCATATTGCCACTAGGATGAGTGCATCAATTTCGTACAATATATTTAGTCAATATTATCCTTCTATTGACATTCAAGTCACCTTCATAACATTATGTCCAATATTGGAAATTCTTGACATTCAAGTCACCTTCATAACATTATGTCCAATATTGGCAATGCTTCTCAAACCAATCAATCAATGATACTTCACCTATCTATCAAGGTTGACATCAATGAAAACCAAATTTCCAACAACCTCCCCCTTTTTATTGATGGAAACCTTAGCAAAACAATCTTACTCCCCTTGTGAATGTATTATGTATTTTGATTCCTATGATTTGACTTTGTTTTACTCTTTATTTCTACCCCTTTGACAACAATAACAAAGGGAATTTTTCTCTTCTCCCCCTGAGATGATGCTCCTCCTGAGATGATGCTTCTATCATAGTCATTTTATTATGTAGTAACCAACTTCAACTTTTATCTCTTTAGAAACAAGACTTAAATTGGTCATAGTATCTTCTGATTTAGTGTTGCTTCAAATACTTAGAGACATGAAACTTTTAATCTCTAGTCCTCTTCTAACTAGGTTTCTTCAATGATACACTAGATATCATTTAATCATCATTTTTTTTTCTTAAAGAGTGTGCCAAGATTTATACAAATGTTTATCAAGAACTACCTTCACTTTCTTCTAGACTGCTCCTAATTTCTTCATGATGCTATTCATCTGAGTAGTTGGTTCATCAATGGATTATGTTGCAACATAGTGAATCATCTCACTAGAAGATACTAAGGATTATAGGAAAAAAGACTTAATCTCAACTACTATCCTTCAAATGTTTCCTTTTTATGGTTTCTTCTATGTTTTAATTATCATAAGATCATAATCAAGCACAACCTTAATTATTTTATGAATCCTTCTTCCTTCCTTCAATTCATCATTTTCTATTGATGGGGAATTTAGTAGCTCATTAGTTGGAAAACTTCCAAAATATTCTTTGCTCAATTCTATTATTTGGTCATCATCATCACTATTTTGTACAACATAATGTTATTCATTTTCTTCTTTGAGATTTTTTGTTTGTATTTTTCTTTCATTGACTAATGGACTCTTGATTTTCTGAATATTATCAAGACTATAGCTATTTCATATTCTTCTTTAGGAACTTTTTGAAGTTGATCAACTTTATCTGCAAAATTATGATTTTCACTTTTCTTATTAGAATTTAACCCATCATTCCTTTATTATAAACCTCATCAAATTTAGGTATAATATCTTCATTCTCTTGGAGATTTGTCTTTTTTGAATCTTTGTAGCTTTGTTATGATCTCTTTCTCCAAATATTTCCATGAGGCACTCTCTTTGTTGGACCTTTCCTTTCTAAATTTGTCTTTTGAGATTTGTCCTTTCCTCTTTTCTTCCTTTGTAGTCAACTGGATCTTCAAGGTTTCTTCAATTTATTTAGATTCCTCAAGTTGAGTCTTTAGAGTGTTGACCAATTATTTTGTTTCTTCTAAGTCTTCTGTGCATTTATTGAATTTGTCATACGTCTTCAATATGTTCATTTATTTTGTTAGATTAGCAACTTCGGTCTTCAATATTTTGATCTCTTCTTCTTTGTATTCTAACATAGTCTTTTTTTCTCTCTCTTCATGGTTGTTATATTTATCTAACTATTGTAGTAGAAACATATATTTCTTTTGAAGTTTCTCCAACTCTTCTAAAGTGCACATAATTGTGTATTCAAGCTGGTCAAGAACATCCTTAGTAACTTCAATATATAGACAATTTCCTAGTTCCATATTAATCACTTCAAATGTAGCTGCAACATCAATATTAAAATCCAATAGTTTTTCTTTAGTAAATACTAAGGTATTCATCAATTCCTTTACGTAGTAGTATTCTTTGTTGATGACTGGGGTTTGCATCAATTATTTGATGGAATTGTCCTCTTCTGTGTTTTGTTCTTTATTCTAATTAGAATTCTCTTTATTTGTATGTTGTTCTTCAATCTGATTGGATTTCTCCATTTCTGAGTTTTGTTCTTTAATCTGATTGGATTTCTCTATTTCTTTGTTTTGTTCTATAAACTAATTAGAATTATCCATTTATTTGTTTTTTTATTTATTTTGATAATAATTCTCTATATGGATCCATAGTACTTTAGTAGAGGTGCAGTGTCCCATATTTTCTTTGACTTGGTCTGACAATCCATTCTGGATTTCCTTTAATGCTATTGAATTTTCTTTGCTTCTTTTGCAGTTTTGGATATGTTCTTTGAGGTAGTTGAGTACCAAGGTTTAGATAATACTAAGTCCCAAACACCAAATCCTCTTGACTTCAAATACCATTTCATTATTTCCCTCCATGAAGAGTAGTCTATTCCATCAAATAAGGGATCTTCATTTGTGGAGAGAGCCATTTGTCCACCTATTTCTTCAGAATCTACCTTCTAGTGTTTAAATTGTGTTGAAGGGAACCTGCTCTGATACCAAGTGTTGAAACACACACTGACACTGNNTTTGACTACTTTTCACACTTTCATAGATTAACTAAATTAACTAAATAAGATATATGAAGTTCAATTAAATATTCATAAACACGTATAACACAAACTGTATGAAGTAAATAAAATATCATTATTTTATTTATTTAACTTGAATGAATACAAATAAAATCAATCCTTTAATATCTTCAACTTCAACTGAATATGAGATATCCCTAGAAAATGTGTGAGGTGGTCGGTACATGCGGTTCTTTAAAATCAACTTGCCTAGATTTTCCTTTCATTGTCGAATGCCTGATCGACTTCAATACATTTTAACTTTTCATAAATGTCTAAATCGAGCTATATATATTTCCTTTGTTGGTGACTAGTTAAACTCAACTTCTAAACATTTTACTTGATGGTGGATATTAAAACCAGCTCCCTTTCAACTGCTAGTCACTAAAGACTCAACGTGGTCTCACCCTTTTTTGTATTTCCTTCCTTATTCGACCAAAAAACATCTTTTCTTTGACTCAACTAGAAGAAATTCAACTTGAGTAATTCGATTCCGGTCGATCCAACTTGCTTCAGCCTCGACCTGAATTGATTTAAGTTTACTTATACTTCAACCTTTGGGGCAATTTAGTTTACATATTTCTTGGGCCGAATCAACTTAGAAGAAAAACGACTTGAGTAATTCGACTTTGGTCATCCTGATTTGCTTTGGTCAAATTGTATTTCCGAACTCAATTTTCTTTGACTTCGAACTTCATGGTGATTTACTTCACTTCTACTTGGACTAACTTAATTTCTTCGACTTCAACTCCTACTTATCCGACTTCTACCTTAGATTTCAACATTCGATCTCTTTTACTTCAACCTTCGAGTTTTTCAACTTCGACTTCTTCAACTCCTTATTGAGATGTTTATACCAGACTTCTTGATATCTACTGCATTTTTTTTGACTTCGACCTTCAAATTTTTCAATTTCAACTTCTTGATGAGATGTTTATACCAGACTTCTTGATATCTACTACATTTTATTGAAACACTTGACTTTGATCCTTTCTCCTTGCATTTAATTAGTATACTTGACCCATTACATTTTTTTGACTCAACTTAAGGTTTGACTGGTGGAGACAATTGTTTCAGACTTGACTTAAGGCTTGATTGGTCAAAACTTTTCTTATTGATACTTTTATACCAGACTTATTGACAGTGTGACTTGTATGGATCCATATTGGATTCTCCATTTATCCTTTTTGTCTAGACAATTTCTCCTTTTGCGCATGGATGTTAATAACACATTCCACCATAGACCATATTGCCACTAGGATGAGTGCATCAAGTTCATACAATATATTTATTCAATATTATCCTTCTATTGACATTCAAGTAACCTTCATAAAATTATGTCCAATATTGACAATTCTTGACATTCAAGTCACCTTCATAACATTATGTCCAATATTGACAATTCTTCTCAAAACCAATCAATCATTGATACTTCACCTATCTATCAAGGTTGACATCAATGACAACCAAATTGCCAACATGTATAATGTGCAAGAAGAAACTACAATCAATGATGTATCCAAAAGTGTGTTGAGAATTTATGCAGCTGTAGAAAATCGACAAGCATACCACCAAGCCTCTATGACGGAATTGGAAGGTATTATTTTAAATCAACCTGTTTCTATTTTAATTGAACCGGGTTCTAACCTTAGTTACATTTCACCTTGGGTTGTTGAAGAATTTTCATTATATAGAAATAAACATGTTATAGGATGGTTGGTTCAGTTAGCCACTGGAACAAAGAGGAAAGTGGTTGAGTTGATCAAAACATGTCCAATTGAAAGGGATGGACTACAGACTTAGGAAACCTTAAATATCCTACCCCTAGGTTCATATGATGTATTGTTAAGAATGGATTGACTAGCTACCAACAATTCAATGTTGAATTGTTGTGAGAAGGTTTTGGAATGCGAAGATGAGGAGAGAAATGCAAGGATTTTGCAAGGCATTCAGAAGCTAGTTTCAGTAAGGCAAATATTGACATTGCAACTCAAAAAGTTTAGCAGAAAAGGGTGTCCCTTGTATGATATACAAGTTCTTAACTCAACAGAGAGAAAATATATGAAGGTTGAATATCACCCAGTGATATGGGAATTCATAGAGGTGTTTCCAGAAGAAGTGTCTAGACTAACTCCGGAAAGAGATCTTGATTTCTCAATAGATATTGTACCTGGAGCAATACCAACATCGAAAGTGACTTACAGGATGAGCGCACCATAGTTGGTGGATCTGTAGGTGTAACTATAGGAAATGTTGGATAAGGTTTACATTAGGCCGAGTGTATCTCCATGGGGGAGCATTAGCCTTGTTTTTCAAGAAGAAGGATGGTACCTTAAGACTATGCACTGACTATAGGCATTTGAACAAGATGACCATCAAGAAAAAGTATCATTTTCCTAGGATATATGACCTCTCTAATCAACACAAAGGAGTTGCAGTCTTCTCAAATATTAATTTAAGGTCAGGATATCACCAATTCATAATCAAGGATGAGAACTTCCACAAGATATCCTTTAGAACAAGGTGTGTGCACTATGAGTTTGTGGTGGTTCCATTCAAACTCACAAATGCACCATCTAAATTAATGTGTTTGATGAATAGTGTGATCAACAAATGTTTGGAAACGTTTGTATTAGTATTTTTGGATGAAATTTTATTGTATTCCAAGAACCAAGAAGAGCATGAAGAGCATATCAGGATGGTGCTACAAGTGTTAAGAGAGCACCAATTGTAAGCTAAGTTCAACAAGTGTGATTTCTTTCAAAGGGAAATCCATTATATAGGATATGTAATCTCATTAGAGGGAGTGAAAGTGAATCCCAAAAATATTAAGGCAATCATGGATTGGCATGCCCTTGGAAATGTGACAGAAGTAAGATCCTTCATGGGATTTGTTGGGTATTATAGGAGGTTCATAAAGAGATTTTTCAAGATTGGTAATCCTATTACCTCATTGCACAGAAAAAGGGAAGAAATGTGTGTGGTCACCAGAGTGTGAAGAAAGCTTCCAATAGTTGAAGCATCTATTAAATAATGCCCCTATTATGAAGATTGAAAACCTATAAAAGGACTTCCTCGTTTGCATAGATGCTTGCAATGAAGGACTCAGTGGAGTTCTCATGCAAGAAGTGCAAGCGATTTGTTATGAATCACTAAAGTTGAATGAGAATGAGAACAATTATGTTACCCATGATTTATAATTGGCAGCAATCATGTATGCGTTGAATATGTGGAGGCACTACCTTCTCATGAGAATATTTTTCTTAATGACAGACGAATGTGGTCTAAAGTATTTATTTGAACAGCTAAGGTTGAATGCTATACAATCTCGACAGATGGTGTTGATGAGTGAGTTTCATTTTGAAATCAAACACATCAAAGGAAAGGAAAATAGAGTGGCAGGCATGCTCATTCGAAGTGTACAGACTATACACTTAGAAACAACAAATGTACGAGAGTCCAACATTGAGGATAGGATTAAAAACCTCTTACAAGAAGACAATTTTTTCACTCAAGTTAAAGAAGGGTTACATCGAGAACCCGAGGAAAATAAGTATGAAGGGTATCACCTTGGAACTGATGGTATGTTGTTGTATAATGACAGAATGTACATGCCTAATTCAACATATTTGAGGTGTCTAATTATGGATGAGTTCCATAGAAGACCATATGTAGATCACCCTGGCTAACAGAAAATGGTGATAGCAGTAAGGCAGTTGTACTATTGGGTTGGAATGAAGCAGGACATTTCCCAGTACATTGCTAAATGCCTAGAGTGTTAGCAAGTAAAATTAAAGAACGAATATCCTATAGGTTTATTGCAACCCCTACCTATTATTTTATGGAAACGAGAAATGATTTCCATGGATTTCATTATTGGTTTTCCAAGGACAATTAAGCTACATGATGTGATCATGGTTGCAGTGTATAACCTAAGAAAGGAAACTCATTTTATTCATATTAATTCTACCTTCGTAGCCTTGTATTTTGCTAACGTTTTTATAAAGAAAATTTTTAGACTGCATGGCTTTCCCAAGACCATAATTTCAGATAGAGATTCCAATTTCACCTCAAGTTTTTGGAAAATCTTGTTTACAAGCTTGGTAACACAATTGGAATTTAATACTTCCTACCATCCTCAGATAGATGGTCAGACTGAAAGAGTGAATAGAATATTGGAGGAGATGTTGTGGATGCATTTTATTCATTAACCCAAGAAGTGGGAGGAGTATCTACCCTTGGTAGAATTCTCCTACAACAACGATTATTAGGAATCATTAAAAATGATCATGTTTGAGGTTTTGTATGGCAGGAAGTGTAGGGTTCCAATTAGTTGGGTCAATCCAGTAGATAGAATAACAAAAGGAACAAAATTGTTGAAGGAGATGGAGCAGGAAATGGTTAAGATAAGGCAGAATATGAAATTAGCTCATGACAAAAAAAAGAGATATGCATATAGCAAGAGAAATCACAGAGATTTTAAAGTAGGAGAACATGTGTATCTCTGAGTGAAACCCCAGAGAAGTTACTTGAGAATGGGATTTTTTTCTAAATTGGAACCTCACTATTTTTTACCATTTGAAGTCCTAGAAAGAGTGGGACCAGTAGCATACAGACTTGCATTACCATCTACTGTTAGAGCTCATAATATTTTCCATGTGTCTTTGCTAAATAAATATGTGCATGAATCTAATAATGTAATTGATTGGAATGTGATACAGGTGGAAACAGAAGAAGAATTCCATCTTAAACCACAATGTATCTTGGACAGGAGAGAAACAATGCTCCGGAACTGATCCATGATGTAGGTCAAGGTGCAATGGAAGAACTTTAGAGAAAATGAATCTACATGGGAGCTCGGAGATGCCATGATATTGGCATACCCATTCTTGTTTTCTATATAATTGTATATATATGGTGTTTTAAACACCGAGGATGGTCTTTATTTTAAAGGGGAGGGGAATGTAACACCTTGTTTTCCCTCAAGAATGTAATTATGCTAAGACTCCATATAATTATGTTTATGAAACTTGTATTCATGTTTTTATTTATTGAAAACAACAAAACCATTGAATGAGAGGGAACAACCTTGAAAGTACAGGCCATGATACATGAGTGGGAATTGATGAAACATGGATTGGTGTAGTGGTTGGGTAAGGTGGAGTTGAGTTGTTTTAGTGAAGAAAAGAGGAATATTCTTTAACAAGATAAATTATGATTTTTAAGCATAAGCACACAACTTCCAATGTACCTGATATGAATGGAGCCACATGACCAGTTATGGAAGGTCATGGAAGTGGTTTAAGTCATTAATGGTTGTTGATGGATTGGTCTCTTGAGAGAGGAAAGGGCCAATTGATTAACCTGACATCCAGACGCCAAAAACTTACCCCTTTAAGGGAATCCTGAGAGGATAGGAGGAAGAGGAGCCCAAAGGTGAAAAAACACCACCATACCAATACAACTGATAGAGGAAATAAGGAGGATAGGGTGCACGCATGCACAAACCAACAAAGAAGAGTTAATCTAAGATAGAACTAGTAAAGCAACAAACTTAGAGGGAAAATGTGTCAAAAATGGAGGTGTTCGTGAGTGCATATTGAGGAAGAGAAGAAAGTGGAAGGTTTCCTTGAATACAATAGGAAACTCATCCAATTTGAGATTTATCATCCTGAAGTAGAGAAGACCCATATCTAGCTGGAGAAAAAGGACTAAAACTTGGTGCTTACTGGATAGAAACTTACACTGGTAAGGGGAGGTTGTTGAGGGGTTGTTTAGTAGAGAAGGGAATCCCTTATGCATAGGAAATCCAATTGAGAAACCACTTGATAAAACTATAGAGTCCCTGAGCCCAGTGGGAAGAGGGAAACTTATGTTATTGTCAGAGGTGGAAGGAAAGTAACCTTCTTGGATCATATTAATTTTGGAGTCCATTTGAATCATTCCCCTTGTGGTATCATGGCTTGGCATGTGGGTGGAATATTGTAGGAAGGAATTCTACATTATGGCCTAAGATTGGGAGGAAAGGCGTCCTCTCTCAGTTAGTCGGTATTGGAAATTTATCTTGATCAAATAAGTGTATAACTTGATTTGTTCAATTGTGTTTAAATGTTATAAACAAATATTGTCTCATTTCATTGTGAGATGTAATTGCTCCTGATAAATGAATTAAATCTCATGAGATTGAAATATGTTTGTTATGGTTCTAGTTGGTCTGATAAGTCACAAAAAAGAACAAGTAAGGATAGTCTGTGACCTTGTGAACCTTATAGTTTTAGAGCAAAGTTTGCAGGACATGAAAAAAAATATCATTTGACCAGTGATGCAAGAGTCTTGTTGATCAGAGATATTTCTGCGAAAAATGAAAGGCCTTAAGTCTTGTGGTAGTTTTGTTCCTTATGTGGAAATCTTGCAAGATATGAAAGAACTTCATTTCCAGTGAATTCAAAAGTCCTTTGATGGTCTTAGGGTAGTTTTCTAACTCCTGAAAACTCGGTGAAACCCTTACAGAACCCTGAAATTTGACTAAGTCGCAAATCGATGTGTTAGACAGAGGAGAAATCCAGTGTTTCTTTGGGAACACTTGTATCCATTGATTCAATAGGCTGACTGAATCTCATCCCTTCGTCGGGGAGGCATTATCATTTTGAACGAACGAGTCTCAAGACTTGTATAAAGTCTGATGATGACAATGAAATCCTAGAGACAGGAAAAGAATTATCGATTTGTTAGGAGAGGTCTCAAGGAGATCTAGATCATTGATACAATATGCATTGTCATCAAGGATAGAGAATCATTGGAGTGAGAGATGTGCCAAAAAAGTGTCGATGATGATAAAGGCTTTAGGATTAACGAGAGTTGTGGATCTATGTGCAGGAGAAAGTTACTTTACGTTGTAGATTGTTATACATACTAGTTAAGAAATAAAGGGAAATGATGATGTCATTATGGCATGGCACACCAACTCGGCAACAAGCGTGTCCTCAATGGTGACATGTGTCACTAAGGGAGTGGTCGATATATATGAGTTGTCATGTGCAGAGTCAAAATCTTAAAAGGCTACCACCATAATCGAGATCATCGGATCTAGATGTTGTCAGATCTTAGTCGTTCATCGGAAGATGATGGGCTTGGATCCATAGGTGTGAATGGGAATGAGTGAAGATGAGAATTAGGTCATAAGGTTGAACGACAATTGTTGATCAAAAAGTAGGTGAGATGAGATCTCAGTCTTGGATCCTTGTGGGTCGCACTCGTTCAATGTGAGATAAACTAAAGACTCAGATGTTATTTGGCGTGGAAGTTGGGAATGTTGACACCATCGGATCCATAGGAGGTTTGTTGGCCCTTGACCAAGTTTTGGGAGATTCTTCTTCATAGTGACCTATTTTGGGACTTCGACAGCCTGTCGAAGGAGGAGAGCAAGATGAAGCAGAGATCAATGGATCCCGGCCCACTTTTTGGGTCCTTTTTGGGTTTTGGGGATTATGTAATAGGATTAGGATGTTGGCCCATGGGTTTACCCATGCTTAGGCCTATTTTGTAATGTATAAATAGATGTATAGGCATCTATAGGAAGATACGGGCATCTATGTGATGTATGCTAAGTGCAAGTAGAGTTTTGTAAGTACTTTGCGCATGAACCTGAGATACTTGCATAGCTAAGTGCAAGTGGTCATAACAGATGGTGGAAGGCTTTGTGCTGTAATGCAAGGAAGAAGGATCTAGCGAGATGCGCAAATATTCTGTCCTATGCAGAGTAGGGTTTTATGGCTCTGGTATTGTAACCAATTGACTGAAGATAATAAAGAAGAAGAGTTGGTGGATGTAGCCCCAGGGTGGGGGTGAACCACGTAAACAATGTGTTGTCTTGCTTTGTGCTTGTATAGATGTGTTTATATCTTCTTTTGCTAAGTGCTTAGAGATGATTAGATAGATACGCTTATTCTTAGTGCTAATGATGTATAAGAATGTTATACATGATCTAGATGAATTTGTTGAGTGCTTTATCTACTAGATCTAACCTATCTATTGATGCTAAGTGCTTAAGTACGTTATATCGGTGTGAATGTTGCGAAGCCCTATTTTATCAGTGAAGTGATTACTGATTGTATATTGAAGAGCTGACAGTGCTAAGTGCTTTATTAAGTATTATAATCACATATCTGTGTCCCAGCTAAGGTTGCAGACAACTGAGTCTTGCAACCACCCTTGCCTCTACCTTGGGTGAGACTTCATCTGCTTCACAGGTGTTTCCGAAAGGGCTGGTAGTTAGGGATTTGTTGGTGCATTGTTGTAGCATTGAACCCTGGGTCTGCCCCTGTGCCAAAAAATGGTTCTGTTGCCAGAACCTGAAACTGTGATTGTTGGGAACTGAGAAAGAAGAAGCCCTGTGCAAAGATTCATCCTGAAATTGTGAAATCTCTATGCATAGATCTGTGCCCTAGTGCGCAATATTCTACTTGACTTAAAAAGCTTCGTGCTAAAAGAAAGAATCTTGATCTTAAGAAAAGAGGCATGATCTGAAGAAAAGTAGCAAGATCTGAAAGCTTTATGCTCTAAGAAAGGAAAAAATGAGAATTTTTTTACTAAAAGAGGTAAGATCTACAATCTCTATGCTCTGATAAAGGTAAGAATAGTTAAAAGTTTTAGATCTGGAAGATTTGTGCTCTGTAGAAGTCAGATAAGTGGAATTTTTTGTTTCTAGAGTATGGATCTAGGTATGTTTAATAGAGTATGTCCTAGTTTGAAAACTAGGGTATTAATCAATGAAAGAAGATTTTATATGAGTAGATCTGATAAGAATAGTGAAAGATATGTTATACCTATGCATAGCAAGAATATTTGGACTAACAAATGGATGGAGGATCCTAGAAAAAATTTATTGCAAGTTAGCTCCTATGATCCTAGCACGCAATATAGGAGAAGCTGGGGATAATTTAAAAGAAAGAGAGGATTAACCCTTTGTTATAGCTATAGAAAACCGGAACATCTTGCTAAGGCATGTCTTGGGAGAAGACCTGGTTGTCTTTGTTGCAAAGCTATGAACCATGAAGTGTTGGATTTCCCTAGAATGATTGCTAAGCTTGAAAGTATGAACATAAGACAAGAAAACCCTAAGGAATATCCAAAAACTAAGGCTATAGCAGAACCCTAGAAAGAATCAAAGAAGGTATTGCTACAGATGAAATAAACCTTGAATGACTAGTGACATGTTAGATTATCAAAGATATTTAAAGACAAGGAATGCCTTGAAGCAAGAATATGAGACTTCGACATTGATTGCATTCTAGATGAGGAAACACAAGTGAATATCATGACAGAGAGAAATTGGGAAGCTATAGGAAGGCCTGCTATGATTCCTTCATTAGGAGGAATGGGGGTATTCAGGGAAAAAATGGTAAACCTATGTGGAAAGCTCACTCAGATATCTATGAATGCCAATGGAACTTCGACAAAACAAGATTTTGAGATTATTCAATTTATTGAGGACCGCGCCCTATTTACTATGTTACTAGGGAAACCTTGGATTGAAAGAGATGAAGCCAGGCAAAAAGAAGGAGAAGAAGTTTTGGAGCAGAAGAGACAAGAGTTAAAAGATTTCATGACTAGAAGGATCGCATACTTGATTGAAGAACATGAGAATAGCTCGAAGCTACTTAAAACTAGAGACCCAGATGTCGAAGCTATAAGAACATTAGAAGACTCGCAGAAGACTAAGGTACCTATCTCGGATAAAGAAAAGGTGTTAATCTCGAATCCTAGGAAAGAATATCAACAACGCACAGTGACTATGACCAAAGATGATAAGAATCAGAATGGAAAAAGGACTACCGAGACAAAGTTCACTGGGAGGAAGGCTAGAAAGCTAAGTAAGAAGAGAGCTAAGTTTGAAAAGTTACAGAAGGTTCCAGAGGGAACTTCTCAGACAGAAAATTTACAGAATGGGAGCTCCATCGGGATATCAAAACAGCGACACATGGTAGTTTGCCATGGTGAGGCAATATAGTCATTGGGACCGATATATCCATTCGACTGTCACTCTGAACGAGTTGG
>JASDQU010031556.1:0-22252 GCA_032191745.1 Picea mariana | reverse complement strand
CGGGAGAACGCGAAGGATGAAAGTTTGAGATTGTCGAAGCCCGAACAACTGAAGTAGCTGGAAGCCGTTGTTGTGGGATCGTGAACTTCAGAGGATCATACTTCGAGGTTTCTAAGAAGTTGTTTTTAGGAATATCCTGAAGCATTGAAGCCCGAATCATTCAAGGTCATAGATCCCAAAGGAAAGGATCTGGATCGTCGATCTGTGAGGGGATACGTGGAGGATGAAGATTCACTCCATTGGACAGCCATTGGATCAGGGAGGATAGGTGTCAGAGGATCTGAAACTATAGAAGGATTCACTCTAGATATTTGTGGTGGTTGAGATTTGAGATCGTCGAAGGCCGAAGTCTTGAGCGGATGACAACCGTTGATCTGGAAGCAGATGTGTGGCGCCATATATGGAATTTTGGGTACAGAGAACTCTGGAGGAAAGCAGAGGGTGAAAGAGCCAAAGTCCTGAAGGATATGTTGATCGTTGATCAAGGAGGAGGTCGAAGGACCATTGATTTGGTTGAAGGGGCCAAAGTCCTGAAGCAGGAGCAGAACCATCGATTGAGGAGGATGCATGGTAGACGATCTGCCATTTTGGAGAAATCTCTCTGGAAGAAACGAGAGTTTGAGAAATGAGATTCTTGAAGGCCAGACTCACAGAGGAGATCCTAGCCACATATTTAAAGGGACAAGTGTCGAAAGATCTTCCACTCCAGAATATTTCCATACGTAGGAAAGAAAATCTTGAGAGTTGAAACTCCCAAAGGCCGAAAAGTCAGAATCAACAACAATTGTTGATTTGAATAGGAGATATGTGTCCACAGATCATGGATATCTGGGATTGTGCATGGAAGGAGGAAAGAAGACAGGAAAGGGAGGATAGATAGCAGTAATTGATCATGGATCATTGCCAAGGGATTGAAGATCAATGGACAAGAAGGATTGGGGGGCCACGACATGCTCAGACGTTAATTTTCCTTGAGCGGGCTACAATTGGAACCATGGTTTTAACAAAGAGATACGTGGCAGCTGGAGATGAATTGTGGGGAAAAAAGTGGGTTGGTATAAAACCACTCTTGCTCGCTCCCGCAATCACGCATTTGTGCAAGGTCATAGCCTAGGGGTGTATGTAGGAAGGGGATAGTGACAAGGAGCTAGCGCCCGTCAATTGAAGAGTGCATAGATAGAGGATGTGGGTATCACAGGACCTGCACCTAAAGGAGAAAAAGGGGCCTTTGTATTATTTTTTTGGGTTCAAACAGGATCCCGAAGAGTTCATCTGACTCAGTTGAAAGAAAGATCCTAGACCAGGAGGTCGCAAAACCCCACGAGGGGAGGGGGGCTGCATCAGGATACGTTGAACCTCTTTTTTAGGGAATATCAGAATTATCATTGGTCCCACTCCTACTAGTATTACTCAAAATTGTTGGATAGAGAAGAAAACAAAGTATGGCTATTAGGAATAGTTCTTTTGGGATGTGTTCTAGAAGGTTTTGAATGCAAGGACATCATCACCTAGTGTGCCTATAAGT
Source organism: Picea mariana (assembly GCA_032191745.1). Taxonomy (NCBI): domain Eukaryota; kingdom Viridiplantae; phylum Streptophyta; class Pinopsida; order Pinales; family Pinaceae; genus Picea; species Picea mariana. The sequence goes on along the minus strand of JASDQU010031556.1, from coordinate 20,727 downwards.
TTATTCAAAACAAAAGAGTCATCACATTGCATAATAGTTCTCGTGTCTCATTGGTGCCTTTAATATTTAGAGAGATACCATCATAGTAAGTCCATGTTAATCACATGCTTCTCTTTTTATCATTGTTCATCTAGTTATTCTCCTTCTTTGAATAGAAAGGTATAACCGAATTTTGATAACCTTCTCTTTGTCTTCTTTCCATATTCTAGTGTTCGACATCTGCCCATTTTCTTCCTTCTACGTTCTATCTTCTTGTATATGTTTTATTTTATGGCCCTTGGGATCCCTAATCCCAACCCTTTGGAAAAACACCTTTAAATTTAAAATATTTGTAACAAGATTTATAATTTTTGAGAAATTCCAGAGATCTAATTCAGGGTCATTTTTTATTGTATTTTATAAATCTTGAGTTTTGAGTATAAAGTATTTGACACTGATAAATCATGATCCTATTTTGAGCTATACAAGCATTTACTCTATAAAAGTTCTCTTATGCATCTAGACCATTTTATTTTATTTTAATGTGATCAGAAATCTCTATTTTCACTATGATGGATGTGAGAAAAAAAAAAAATTATGTAATGTGTGATGTTTGAGATTCCTAGTTTACTTCTCAAGAATGTTATCTTATAAATCTTATTTTTTACTTTTCATCATTTTAATATTCCTTTGAGCATAAAATATTAGATTATATTAAGGTCATGTATTATTTCTTGATCTTGAAGTTATTAAGAATATCATAAGCCAAAGAGGAGTACCGCCTCTATAAAAATGTAGGAGGATTCATATCCTTGTGAGTTTTTCATTTTGATCCTAACGAATTCAAGCATCAAAATTTTTGGTGACCATACTAGGGAACTTAATTGAAGATTTAAATCTAGCTTTTCATCTTAAAACTACATGAATTTGCCTCAAACTAACCAGCCTACTGTATTCCAGGAAATTGAGACAAGCATTCAAGAGAGAGACTACATTGGAACACACATCAACACACACACATCCCAAGAAAGAAGGAGACAATGTGGGGATGGAATTCCATTCCAAGTATGTATTCCATATTTAGGGTTATTTATACAATAGATGAATGGTTGGATCGGTTGCACCTGCTCCAACTAATGCTTTGTTTACTTACATTTACCACTTGTTACAGACATTTACTTAGCTTTATCCACTTATTACATATATTCTTTCTTTCTTACATATTTTCATGTAGTCTAATGTCTAATAACATATATGTGATGACTATTAGGGCCTAAGAGTCTCGCTCAACATCTCCCCCACACTCAATTCCTTTCTCATATCAAGAAAGTGTGCGGATAACTAATGACCTGTTACTCTTTATCCTTCGTCTTCAATCTGATAAATTCATGTGCAGTCAATGAGTCTCACAACACTTTTCTCCCACCCAACCATGGTCCTCTTGATTCTATTGTTGCACTTCTCTCTGGTGCCTTCAGAGTGGTGAGTGGATCATCCTGGGCTCATTACACATATGCACAACACCCTACGGTGGAGCTACATACCTCATCCATCCTACCATTTCTCTACTTTCTGAATTTTGAGGTCACAATCCAAGAATTATTCTGCAACCTTTATACTAGGGGGTTCAATCAAATCACTCCTTATTCTATCATCAACTCATCGTTTAATCTCTTGTGTGCGTGCCTATGAAAATATGTCTGTCTTGGATTCCTTTAACCACTACCGACATGTTCATTCTCGATGCTCTCTCTATGTTCTCACTTCTATGCTTTGATCATTAAATTCGGATGTGCTTCTTTACACTTTTCTAGTCTCTGAAAATATATGGAGTCTGCATTTGATATATGAAGGATGACTTGACTAAATTGACTCTATGACTCTTTCACTGTTAATAAAATACAAAATATTATTCCTGTACAGAGCTTGAATTCATTTTGTCGATTGGATATAGACTAATGTCGGTGATAGACCGATCCAATTCATATTACAATGGTGAAGGGGATCACATTCCTTTCAAAGATGCACATTTAACCCCCTTACATTAGACACAACCTCAAATTTAGATTGATATAACTTGATTTACTTAAATAACATTTTCCCCTTTTCTTTTTTGAATAAAATATGACTCAATTGACTCGACTACATTGTGTCCTTCATATTTATTTTATACAAGTGACTCCATAAATTATCACAATATTTTTTGTAAAGAATCCCACATGTAGATTGTATTCTTTGTACATAATTGATTAGAGAATTATCGCTTCTATTTATTTTTTAGAAAATCCTATTTTCTTTGGTTGTTATGAGGCTTTTCATTCGATAGTAAGTCTTGCAACTGATAAATTGTGAAGCAAGAAATGCAAAGAGAAAAAGAACAGAGCAGAAAACTGTATTCAGTATATTGAGAATGTAAGGAGAAAGTACAATAAGAAGAGTTAATGAAGAACTACTATGCAAAGGGAAAATAGTTGAGCTAAATAGGCTCAAAAAAATCAAGAAAGGAAAAGTATAGTTGGCCAGGACAGATGGCAGTGTACAGTCAGCCTGTTGAGGTTACATTATATTTAACACTCCCTCTTAAACTCAACAGTTACAAACATCAGCACTGATTATGCCCAAGTGTTGTCTCTGAAAATCAAAAACAGATTTTCCCAGTGGCTTTGTGAAGATATCTGCGAGCTGATCTCGAGAACCACAGAATTGAAATGCAATATCACCATTATTGACTAGCTCGTGGATGAAGTGAAAATGAGTGTCAATGTGTTTTCTTTTCTTGTGAAACACATGATTTTTGGATAGAGAAATTGCTGAAGTATTGTCACATAAAATAGGAGTTGGATCCTTTTCTGTATGTGAAATATATTTCAATATTCTTCTCAGCCACACAACTTGACAAGAAGATGAGGTAACAGGGACATACTCTGCCTCTGCAAAAGATATTGATACAATTGGCTGCTTCTTTGATGCCATGAGATCAGGTTCGTGCCCAGGTGAAAAACATGTCCAGATGTTCTTTTCCTGTCATCTAGGCTGCCTACAAAATCACTGTCCGTGTAACCATAAAGTTGATTACTATCAGATTTAGTGTACCATAGGCCAAAATTGAGAGTTCCTGCAACATATCTCAAAATCCATTTCGCCATTTTCCAGTGAGAATCTTTGGGGGATTCCATGAATCTAGAAACAAGGATGGTTGCATACATAATGTCAGGCCTAGTTTCTATAATATACAACAAACTGCCTACTAAACTTTTGTACAGAGTAGGGTCCACTGTAGGACCTTCATCATTCTTACTCAATTTTGTGCCTAGGGTTATAGGGGTTTCTGTTGGATTGCATTCTTCCATGCGAAATCTTTTGATGATGTCTGCTTCATACTTTTTCTGATAGACAAAAATGCCTTTACTTGATTGATCAATGCAATCCCTAAAAAATATTTCATTGTGCCAAGATCTGTCATCTCAAACTCAGATTGCATGGCATGTTTAAAATTTGTTAACTCAAGATTTCTAGTATAGATCATGTCATCAACATATGAACATACAATCAAAATTTTACTGTGCTGATATATTTTGGTGTAAAGAGTTGGCTCATTTTGGCTTCTGTTGAAACCACTTTTGATCAGGTAAGTGTCAATTCTGTTGTACCCAGCTCTTGGCGCTTTCTTTAAGCCATACAAGGCTTTCTTCAACCGATATACTTTGGTTGGGTGCTCTTGGACTTCAAATCCAGGTGGATGATCAACATAAACTTCTTCTTCTAAGAAACCATTCAGGAATGCTGACTTGACATCCATTTGGTATACTTGCCATTTGTGTTGGGTTGCTATGGCCAATAGAGTCCTTACAGTGTCTAGTCTTGCTACTAGAGCAAATGTTTCACCATAGTCAGTACCTGGTTGTTGTGAGAATCCTTTGGCAACAAGACTTGCCTTGTGTTTTTCAATCTGCCCTTTTTCATTGAGTTTAGTTTTGTAAACCCACTTGACACCAATACTCTTATTGTGACTTGGCAAATCAACAAGATCCCATGTCTTGTTCTTCTCAATGGAGTCAATTTCTTGGTTCATGGCTTGAACCCAATGTGGCTCCTTAGCTGCTTCCTTAAAATATGTAGGTTGACATGACATTAAAGCAAAAAGGTTGTGTTGTTCAAAGTCATCCAACTGCTGATGGATTTCTCTCAAACTTCGAGTTCTCTGATTTTGAGGTTCAGAGAATGAGTCTCTGTTGGAAGTTGAGTTATCTTGAGAGCTGTCAGGTTGTCTTTGTACTTGCAATCTTGGAAGAGCAGGTTGAGGTATTGACTGTTCTCAATTTTTTGTGTTTCCAGAACTTGGCAGCAATGGATTTTGACTGTCCATCTGTTGATTTTCTGATTCATTCCAGAATTGATTTTCTAGAAATTTTACATCTCTGCTGAGAATTAATTTCTTTGAGATTGGATTGTAAAGCCTGTATGCTTTACATGTTTCACTGTATCCAGTGAAGATACATTTCTCACTTCTGTCATCAAGTTTCTTCCTTAATTCAGAAGGTATGTGAGCGTATGCTATGCATCCGAATGTCCTTAGATGCGCAACATTGAGCTTTGTCCCACTCCATGCTTCTTGAGGGACTTTCATCTTTAGACTTGTGGTTGGAGATCTATTCAAGAGATAAGCTGAGCATGCTACTTCTTCAGCCCAAAAGTTATTTGACAAACTTTTCTCTTTGAGTAAGCTTCTTGCCATGTTCATTATTGTCTGATTTTTCCTTTCAGCCACTCCATTCTGTTGTGGAGTATATCTGGTTGTTGTTTGCATGATAATGCCTCGTGATTTGCATAAATTTGAAAATTCTTTGGAGTTGCATTCTCCTCCTCCATCTGACTTGAGAGCTTTTATATATTTTCCACTCTGTTTTTCAGCTTCTACGTTGAATTCCTTGAATTTTGCAAAAGATTCAGACTTGTGTCTAAGAAAATAGATCCAGATTTTCCTGCTAAAATCATCAATGAACATTAGAAATTAAAAGCTACCACCTATGGACTCTATTTGCATTGGTCCACATAGGTCAGTGTGAACAAGTTCAAGATGTTGTTTGGCTTGATTTGAGGACTCTGGAAAACTAGTTCTCTTATGTTTTCCAAGTATGCAAGACTCACATGGGAAATTTTGTTCTTTAAAGATGGGAAGACCTTTGACCATGGATTGCTTCTGAAGAAGACTTAGACTCTGAAAGGGTAGGTGTCCAGATATTGTATGCCAAACCATTGTTTCATTCAAGGTGGATGCACTTTGTGCATATGTTTGGTTCAAATTTGTAGTTCTAAGGGTAAGGGGAAACATCCTATTCTGAGTCATGTGGATTTCATAAATCAATTTTCTGTTGGGGGTTTTGTCATATATCTTGCAAGATGCTCCCTCAAAGAGTACCTTATAGCCATGTTCAATGAGTTGTCCTACACTTAGCAAATTATGTTTAAGATCTAGAACATGATAAACATTGTTTATGTCTTTCTTTACATTTTATTTAGTAAGAATAGGAACAGTTCCTTTTCCTTGAACTTTGACTAAGGAATCATTTCCAAGTGTAATATCAGATGAGATTGAAGAATCAATGCATGAAAGTAAATCTTTGTTACCTATCATGTGATTGTTGCATCCACTGTCCAGCAACCAGAGATCTTTGGGTTGTTCTTCAAACTTGTGACATGAGAGAAGCATACCTTTTGAGGTTTCTCCCATATGATTTGACACATGTGCTCTTCTTGCTTCTTCCTTCATTCAGATTCATAGTGCCCATATTTTTTGCAGTAATAGAATTGTATTCTTGATTTTTCATTTGATCTTCTCCCTCTACCTCTTTGAGGCTGAAAATTCTAATTCTGGTGTTGTTGTCTGTGACCTTGAAAATTTTAATGCTAGCTCTGTTGTATGTTACCTCCATTCGAGTATTGGTCACTTGTAGTACTCCCTCATCCTTGGTGACCTTTGCCTCTTCCTCTGCCTATCCCTCTGCTAAAGGAGAATTGAGTTTTGAAGGCATTAGCAATTGACTCATCCGTGAGATGCAGTCTGGTCTCATGTGTCATGAGGGAACTAGTCAGTACATCTGTTGAAAAACGTGACAAATCCTTGGATTCAAGGATTGTTGTAATGACCATTTCAAATTTATTTGGTAAACTTCTGAGGACTTTCTCAACAATGCCTTGATCAGGGATGGCTTCACCAGTCAATCTGATCTAGTTCACGATGCCCATGACTCTGGTCATAAACTGATCCACATTTTTGGACTCTGTCATCCTTAGAGTCTCGAATTGCATCCTCAAGGTCTGCAATTTAACTTTTTTGACCCTGTCATTTCCTTGGTAAGCTAATTTAAGGATGTCCCAGGCCTATTTTGAAGTACTAGCACATGTGATTTTTGACAAAATTGAGTCATCCACTAAATTTTGAATCCATAATTTAGCTTTATTCTCTTTGTTCCTCTGTGTTGCCTGAGCAATTCTCTGTTGATTTTTCATGGCGGAGAGGTCTGCTAGATCTGGTTCCACATATCCATGATCCACTGGATCCTAACACTCTTGTGCTTGCAAGAAATATCTCATTCGAAGAGACCAGAACTCATAGTTCTTTCCAAGAAGAATCAGACCCTCAGTTGGTCCTAAATTGCTAGACGTTGCCATATTTTAAAGAATTTAGTAAAAACAGAAAGAAAATTCATATTTACCTGTCTCTTGCGCTTAAACCAGGTCTATTGATTTCTTGCAATGACTTTGGAACTCTGGGATTCAAGATTTCACGAGTTTCGACTTCGCGAGTTTTGGCTTCGCGATTCTGACTTCGGGACATCGTTATACGAGTCCTCCGAACCCTCGTCTTGAAAAAGAGATTAATGGCCTTGAATTGGCCCTTAGTCTCCATTCAATGTGTCCACGTGCCTAAATGTTCAAGCGCTACCGGTGAAATGCCAAAATTTCCCTTTGGACAACTCAACGGTCTAGATCTTCCTGTGATCTGACGGTCCAGATCCTTTCGAGATTTCGGGATATTGGGTTTCGCGACTTCGCGAACCCTGATAACGAGCTCTTCTGACTCCTCGATTCCACGATCTCTGAATTACTGAAATGCCAAATTGACTTAAAGGATCAACAATCCTCGTTGATTTGAGATCAACGACTCAGATTATTTCAAAATTTCGCATATCGATATTTCACGACTCTTGAATTCATGATTTTGGGTTTCGGGACTTCCTGTTTCCCGATGTCGAGAACCTCTATCTTCTTGATCTCCTGATATATGAAATGCCGATTTGCCGAAATGGCTTTAACTTCAGTTAGCCCCCTGGGCTATTCCTTTGGTCCACATGACCTCTCCTTATATGACAGCAGTCCCTTTCGGGGTTTCGCGACTCAAACGCTTGACCTCTTGGTCTCTTGACTCCCGAAAATCCGATTCCCAAAATGTCGATGGCCCTTTCCTTTCGGGACTTTCCCCGAAGGCCTAGATTGTTGCCTCACGTCCCCTCAAGATGGACGGTCATCATCGTTTCATAATTTCATGACTTGCGACCCCCTGTGACACAAATCCTCTGTCAACTTGAAACCCCGGTATCTGAAATGTCAACAGTTTCCTCGATCTTCGCCATGTCCCTACGAATGGATGGCTGTGATATTTTTTCTATTTCGGGACTTCTGCCATGGAGTGCCCCGATCTCTCATCCTCAGGACCTCCAAACTCCCGAATGATGAAATCCCGATGTGCTCACTCTTTTCAAGACTTTCACCGCTCCTGTTCACGAAGGCTTAACCCTCATGCATCTCCTGACAGATCCAACGGTTGTCGGGTGTTTTCTCAAGATTTGACGACTGTCGGTTATTCTGAACAGGATCCAACGACTCAGAATCTCTTCTGCTCTGTGTGCTCCAGAGGACTAAGCCTCGTGTTCTTTCTCACGGATCCGACAACTATCGGTCCTCTGTGCAAGATCTAACGGCTGTAATTCTTTTTCCTTTTCTACGCTCACCTCGTCCCTTCTAAACTGAATTTTCACCTCAGATCTGATCACAGGACGGATCTTATGGCTGCAATTGCTCATTCTTGGCTGCTTTCATGAGTTCTTTGCTATTCTTGCAAATATTCTCTCCTGCGGAAGAAAAATTTATGAATCTTTCAAAGATTTGAAAGAATTTCACGAGTTATTTGAAGCTTATTGTTCTCTTCTGCAATCTTTGATGGATTTGAGAGAATTTGCGAAATTCTTTAAGCGATTATGCCTTCTGCAGCAATCTTTCACAAATTTGAACGAATTTCTTTGAATTCTTCAAATGTTCCTGCCTTCTGCAGCTCTTCTTCGTGAATCTTTGATGAATATGAAATTGTTCATGATTCTTTAGAGTTTCTCCTTCTACAGTCTCTGCTTGCTCAATCTTTTGAGCGTATAGTGCTCTGCTTCCTCACGTGAGCTTCTTATGAGGATCTTTTGAGAGTATTGAGAACAGCTTTCCAAGCCTTGTGAAAAGTCTGTGAAGCGTGCTCTCGTAATCCATGTAAGCTCTGCGCTGTGAGGATCGTGTTTCTCTCCAGCCTATGTGAAAAGGCTTACTACTGCTACTCTGATACCATGATAAATTGTGAAGCAAGAAATGCAAAGAGAAAAAGAACAGAGTAGAAAACTGTCTTCAGTATATTGAGAATGTAAGAAGAAAGTACAATAAGAAGAGTTAATGAGGAACTACTATGCAAAGGGAAAATAGCTAAGCTAAATAGGCTCAAACAAATCAAGAAAGGAAAAGTACAGCTGACCAGGAAAGCTGGCAGTGTACAGTCAGCCTGTTGAGGTTACATTATATTTAACAACAACAACACCCTCAGGGAAGCGAAAAAGTTAATTTTTTTATATGTATTAAATTACAAATGTGTTACCACCAAGAGCGTCATATTTTTATTTCCATTTGATGTTTTATCATGTCCATCGATCATGAGCAAGGCAACCAGTCGACCAGACTCAATTTCACAAACTTCAAACTCCCTTTCATTCTTGTCGATTGGATCGACTCTCATGCAGTGTAGTCGAGTCTAGTGTTCACTGCCTTCCAACAATGGGATTCATCATTCGAACTATTATAATGGTATTATAAGAGAAATCCATAGCATTACAATAATGTGCATAATGAAATCCTTATTGTTATATAAAAGAGGAAGAACACTAATAGCCTGACATCGCCATTTCCTATCTTATAATTACAGGTAGGAAGACAAAGCCAGTATTTAAAGGCAACCTCAATTCTCATTACTCTCTATAATTGAATATAAAGGCATGTACATCTAAATTGCATTTGAACTCATCAAAACGACATACAAAATGCAAAGTCTTATTCCTGTCACCAATTGATAACCCTATGTATGGTTGAAAAAGGAGGATTCGAGTGTTGTGATTGGTGTAAATCATTACTTCAAGCATCGATAGGAGCAACACATAGTTTTGGTTTCTGGTCAAATGCCCTAGTCGACCATGGTATCGACCTTAACTAGATTGCAATCAAATATACCCAGAATTCCACTGGTTTTAGTTGTTTTCCTAATGGGAGATCGCTAGATAGAAACTCAAGCCCACTTTATCACTATCGACAGATAAATTAACCACTTTGTTACTAATAATTTTTTTCCCATTCTCGGTTCTTTATAGACTCATATTGAACCTTCAAAGGTAGAAAAATATTTCATTGGTCAATTTTATATTTTAACCTTGTACAATTATTTACTATAAACATATTTTTATTAAAAAAACAAAAAAATACAATGGAAAATACAAACATTACACAGAGATTTTTCCCCTGGAAACCCAAACTAGGAAAACCAAGATATTCTATATTCATTCACATCATAAATTGTTTACAATATAATATACCTATAGGATCGAGTGGCATCCAAAACCCTAATCTAATGACCTGGTGATCCTGGATCTTTTCATCGTGACTTATGAAGAATTGCATTAAATGAGCATAAATTAAAGTGCACCATTAAAGAAGGGAAAACTAAAAAATGAAGAGACATAAGCATCAAATATGAACACAAAAACATGATAATGGAGTTCATCCCTGGTTGACTATGTCTCTGAGTCCTACTCTCAAATGGGTAGGCTCTTTCACTAACGCAACACAATAATTTCGCAAAATACATAAGTATACGTCATTCTGAAATCAAGCTGTAGAAATAATGCTTAGATCAGAAAAAATACAACACCATTGAATTTGTGGCATCTAATTACCCAAAAATGACTATCTCCACACCTCGATCTGACTCTGGCACTCCCAGGCCCAAGAAGAATTTCATCTCAGTTTTTGTGCCCTCTGCAACCTGCAATAATGACTGTACCTCCTTGAAAATTGTGCTCGAAAGGTCCTACGGTCCACACCTTCTCCTCCATGGCTAGAATAATACACCTTTTAATAATAAATGTGGGCGATATGAAACGAGTGGCACCCATGACCTAGTGATTAGGGGTGGACGTATTAAGGCGTAGGCAAAGGCGGAGGTTCTGGGGTCAAGCCCCACAGACTCTTGTTTTTAGGTTTGTTTGTTATATGGTTTATAATATATATATCCACCCCCATTATATTTATCTATTACACTATAATATCCTACAACATTTTCCATAGTTGGCATGGTCCACCAGATTTGGCGGACCCACCACTATTTTTTTTGTTTCAAAATTCGGTCACGTGATGTCCTTATGCATTTCCCGACTGCCACGCGGCAGCCTTTGATTGGGCCACGTGGAAACCTCTCAATGTTCCACATTTCCCCCTTCCAATTCAATTCCATGTTAGTCGTATGCACTGCCACATGGCACGATCTGATTGGTCCATGGATCGGTCCAAAAATCCAATAATCGGGTGACACCTGGCAACATCTGGTGCTGCCACATCATCATGCTGAAATCATCATGCCATGTGTCACTTCCCTACTCCTTCCATGTGTTTTGTACAAATGATGACCTCATCCGTATGGATGTTGACGTTAGCAGTACGGATGTTAACTCATCCCCTGTTGACTGGGCTAGGTTGACCAAACTTTGACTGTGAATATCTTTCAATCCGTAACTCTGTTTGATGAGTCATTTGCGTCGTTAGAAATCTTGCAACGATCTCTTCACGATCATTCCATTTTCACTGAATTTTGGGAACTTTGAATTTTTTCCCTTTCTCTGTCTACTGGAGCCATGTTGAGCATTCTGAGTTGTCTTTGTGAGTTCTGAGTTGTTATTAGCCTTCTCTGGATCCTTTTTGGAATACACCTTCCCACTAAGAGATTTTTGGACCACCAAAATATTTCATCAATCAACAGGTAAGTAAGGGAAGAGTCCCCTCAATTTTTCCTTCTCGATTCATTTTTCCTTACTTGGATGTGTGCCTTTTAGGCCTAATCGAAGATAATCAACATCACCCCTGCATGAAGTCCTCATCCTCCTGTCCAGGATGATATCTTCCTGTAGCTCATCCAATTAATGAGGTGCAAGCTCATCAACTGAAGGTATTGAAACTTCCTCATCTTGATCCATGATCATGGGCGGCTAAAAAAATTTCAATTTCTCAACATTCACAACTAAGTAAATTTGCATGTAAGGTGGAAGATCCAGATGAAAAACATTGGTACCACTTTTCTCCAAGATAGTGAAGGGTCCATAACGAATGGGCTTGAGTTTCTTTCATTAACCCTTCAATCTCTCTTTGCTAATGTGAAGACATACCCGGTCTCCAACTTGGAACTAATGATCAACCCTGTGCTTTTCATGTCGAGCTTTATAATGTGCTTGAATTTTCTCCAACTGTTCCCTGACTACCTGGTGTATCTGTTGGATCCTTTGGATGAACTTGCGGGATTTGTCCTCTATTCATTCTTCATTCACATCGACATCTCTCCCATACATCAAGTCTAAATGAACCTTCGGTAAGTGCCCAAAACATGTCTCAAAAGGTGAAATCTAAGTGGATGAATGTAAATCATGGTTGTACGCAAGCTTCATATAGGGTATATGTTCATCCCACAATTTTAGATGCTTGTTGCAGTAACCTCGAAGAAAAAGTACCATTGTTTGGTTTACCACCTCTGTCTGTCTGTCAATCTGTGAATGGAAAACAATGCTCCTCTTCAATTTGGTGTCGATCATCCTCCACAAGCTATTCCAAAAGTCCCCAAGGAATCGAGTATCTCGATCTGAGACAATGGATGTGGGTAATCCAAAGTGAACCCAAACATACTGAAAGAAGAGATTAGCAGTCTACTCAACAGTGATATGTTTTTTACATGGCATCAAAATACACATCTTGTTGAACCTATTCACTATAACATACAAATGATCATGACCCCCTTTGGTCATTGGTAAACCCCCTACATAATCCATGGAGACACTTTCTCATGGATGGAATGGAACAAGAAGTGGTGAGTATAGCCCCAATTTTCTATTAGTGGGCTTACAAGTAGAACACATCACACACCCATTTACATATTTAGTTACAATTTCTTTCATTTGAGGCCAGTAACAAAACCTCTGCAAATGAGCCATAGTTTTTCCTACCCCAAAATTCCCACACACAAAAGAAGTGTGAGCTTCTCGTATTACATGGACTCATTCACTTGTATGAATACATAGCTTCCCAAGATGGTAGAGTAATTTTCCTTGCAGAAAATAGTTCTCTACCTGTGCACCAAGGGTTAGCTTCACATATACTTCTTTAAAACCATAATCGATGGAATATTGTTCTACATAGATATCATGACATAAAGAAGTATTCTTCAACATAATAGAAGCAACAATAGGAGGTCTAGAAAGAATATTGACTACCTTGTTACTTTTACCCTTTTTGTACTTGCTTACCAAACGAAAATGTTGTAGAAAACTCATCCATATGTAGTGTCGATATTGTTGCAATTTGGTTTGTTCTTGGAGATATTGTAAGGGATAGTGATCTATATGTATGATTGTTTCCTTCCCTAACAAGTAGTGCTTCCATTTCTTTACGCTTTGGACTAATGCATATAACTCTTTATCATATGTAGGATAGTTAACAACAACTGGGTTAAAATTTTCAGAGTGGTAACAGATAGACTTACAATATTGCATCAACACTACACCCATGGTGTATTCGTTTGCATCTGTCTTGATCTCAAAAGGATATCGAAGATTCGAAAGTGATAATAATGGTGTGATATTGATCTTCTCCTTAAAAATGTTGAAAGTTTTTTGTTTCTTTCCTTCCCACTGAAAAGTGTTCTTCACACTGGTTAAGGAATGCAAAGGAGTTGCTATAGAGGAGAAGTTGGGAATGAATCTTCGCCAATACTGAACTACACCCAAGAATTTTCGGACTTCGGTTACACTCTTTGGCTCAGACCATTTTACAATTACATCAATTTTGGAAGGATCAATTTTCAATTTTCCTCTTACAATACCTAAGTACACAAGTGTAGTCTTTCCAAAATCACATTTAGACAATTTTACATATATATTTTCCCTTGGAAAAGTATCCAATACTTGCTTTACATGCCTCACATGTGCATCCCAAGTCTCGCTAAAACAAATAATGTCATCTAAATATACAATCACAAAGTCATCTAGGAAATGCCTGAATACATCATTCATCGCACGCATGAAAGTTGTTGGAGAATTACAATGCCCAAACAACATAACTAACCACTCAAACAATCCCTATTTGGTTTTAAATGAAGTTTTCCATGCATCTTGTTTTGCGACCCTGATTTGATGATATCCACTGCACAAATCCAACTTAGTGAAATAAACAACATTCTTCAATTGATCAAGTAAATCATCTGTACGAGGAAGAGGGTATCGACTTTTCACCGTGATTTTATTTAAATCCTGGTAATTGACACACATTCGCCATGTGCTATCCTTCTTTGGCACCATCACGGTCAGAGAACCACAAGGATATGAACTGGGTCGGATGACTCCTTGATCCAATAAGACCTGTACCTTCTTCTTAATCTCTGTCATATCCATAAATTACATCCTATACATTCCCACATTAGGAAGAGGAGAATCTTATTGAAGATGTATCTCATGTTGGATTTCCCTCTTAGGAGGTAATCCATCTGATTCCTATAAAATATCATCATACTTAGAAATAATATCAATTAATTCCTTTTTATGATATGGATCACACCCTTGGAAAGCGTTTGATGTCCCAACATATTTCTCTCTTATGACCATGAGTACATATCTCTTATTAGTGTTTATTATTCTTTTCATTTTCCCTGCACTAATAAGTGTTGTATTTACCCTTATGTTGTGAGCGCTAACAATATATTCCACTCCCCGTTTAGTAAGGTGGTATTTGTTCTCATGATGAAAGAAGACTTCTTTTCTATCATAAATATAAGGACTTCCCAACACTATGCCACATATATCAAGTGGTACAACATCCAAATCCATTTCATCAATCAACTTTCAAGCAATAGAAAATATGATCCTACATTGTTTGGTGACATTAAATTTTGTTTTATCACATAATCAACCAAGAGGATAAGGCTTCAGATGTGGTTTTGTTTCAAGAACCATCTTATTAACAAGTGCTTCAAATATTAAGTTTATTTGGGAATCCGAGTCAAATAATGTGTCTATCTTAGTATGTCTAGATACAACTCGTATATGAAATAACTCATTCCTCTTTCGTTCATTAACATGAGATTCATTATTGGAACTTGAACTAGAATGAAGATAATATTTACCTTGTACTCCAACCGATGTGATCTTTCCTTCATCTCCTGAATCGGAACCAAGATCTTGTTTCACTATAGCAACAATCTTTGTCTTCCCCTTTCCACTGAACTGTTTCTGTTTCTTTTCTGGATGCAATTTCCAACAGTGTTTTTCATCGTGACCGCTCTTCTTGCAATGAGTGCAAGATGGTTTTTCTCCTTCTCTCGTTACTGTAGTGGTATTTTTTTCCTTCCTTTTAAAATTCTTAAAAGTCTTATGTGGGAGATTGGAAGATTTCCTCATGGGATCTTCTTGAACATGTTTCCCCCTGTTCTCAAGGTAAGTGGCTTGCACACAAACTTCGTCAAGACTAGTGGGATTAAACAAGAAAAAAGTATGACGAATATAATTGTGAAGTGTGCCAATATACTTTATTAAAGTTTCATAATAATCCAAAGGAATGTTCAATGCAAGAGCTTTCTTCCTAAATTATTCTGTGAAACTTTGTACATTTTCACCTTTACCTTTCCTTAAAGTTTGTCATTCCATCATTACTTTATGTAAATACCCTAATGGATTTAAATTCTGACCATGAGGAAAGAAGATTACCACACTTAATTATGTATTGAAGCTTTCTCTCCCACCATACGAGAGTGGTACCTTCCAACCGAAGAGAAGCTAATTGCACTTTAAATTCCTTTTCATCAACATGTTGGACATGAAAATACACTTCAACCTATCAGATCCAATTATCTAAATTTTCAAGATTAACATCTCCATTAAATATAGGTAAAGAAAATTTTACATCAAGCTTTAATAATGGTTTCTTGATGCATACCCCAAACCCTCGGGCCGAGATCCGCTCAGGATCGTTCTAAAACCCCCTTGAACTGAAGCGGCTCTTTGTTCCTCACTGGAATGTCCAATGAGTCCATAGGTCCTTTGTAAAACTCACCCTATGTATATTAACTCCAGGCATGAGCCTTACTCTTTTATATGACCACGATCTGGTCCTTACACAGGCGTCTCTCGTAAACTCGGAAGTTCGTGAATTGAAGACCCCCAACTTATCTTTCTCCAACCTCCGATACCCAAGATCATGATACGGGTATAGCTCCTCCTTTGGCTGCACCCTCCACATGTGACCGTCGGCTAGGGATAAGTACTTAGCACCTATTGCAACTCGCAACCTTGCGAGTTGGAGTGTCGAACCTTGGCACTCTCTTCTTGCGAAACTCCGAGAGGCGATGGTCGAATACCTTTGAAATATTCTCGCTACTCGCAATCTCACGAGTTAAAGCGTCGAGCCCTCATGCTCTTCTTTTACGAAATCTCGAGATGAAATAGTCAGCGATGGTTTGACCCCTTGATATGGCGAGTGCACGCCACCTGTTGCCCCTATGGTCCCCACCTGACAGATGTGCCACGCATTCACATGTGCCTTCGTCTCTCGCCACTTCGCCACTTCTGCATTTGAAAGTGACTCCTTGCAATCCACGAACTCCTGATACGCGATAACTCCATGGAGTTCTGATCCAACGGTTCAGATCTCCTCGCTACTTCGGTTGTTCGGGCAACCAAAGAATTTTGTCCGCCTTCCAAACTTACGAAACTTGAATTTGAGGACTGATCCAACGGTTTGAACTAACCATGATCAATGGTCCTCATTTATTCTGGAAACCAAAGTGATGGGTTGTCCAATCCCTATCCACCTTGCAACTTCTCTAGATCCTACGGTCCTCGCGACTTCGCAAGTTCTCCTCGGATAATTTCAATCGTACAATTTTCCCCTCGATGAATTCTACGAAATGAATAGTATTCCTTGTCTGAACTTAGCTTCTACAATAACCTCGCTCTGTCTTCCCCTGAACACTTCAAAGACACTTACCCTTCTGAGCTTCCACTTGATGTAAATTCAAGCCTCTAAAGGGATTCCTGCATGCACCTCTTGCGGAAATCTCTCAAATACTTCTAAGTATTAGATCTCTTGACTCTGTGCACCTTCTGCAATAGCAGTCTTTCTCTCTTCAGCCTTAGTAAATGACTTCTAAGGTCTTAGATAGCTTGCACACACCTTGCACGGCTTCTATGCTCCACTTGCACTCTACTGGAATGGGAACAGTGGTATCCCTCCTGAGCTTTCTAAGATAAAACTCAGAACCTTTGTCAACGCACACCTTGTGGACACTTCACTGCACTCCTAGCAGGAACTTCTCACTCAGGAAGAGAAACAATTGAAACTCATTCTCTTTCTCTCTCAGATTTTAAACATTCAATATGAAATCATACATTCACCATAGCATAACAACAATTGCAATACAGAGAGAATAAAATGACTGTAGGCATACCATTCAACATGTATACACAGAAAGCATCATAACACCATGAATCTGAATCATAGCTTCATATATTAACCCAAAGCTTCTGTACATGAGTTCTTCTCTACAACTCTCTCTTTCTCTATGCTATGTTACAATCTCTAATGATACAATGATACAAAGATGAGGGTGTCTGTATTCGTTTTCCCTCCTATTTCCTAAACTATCTAATCTATCATTCAAACCTACCTACTTTCATTAACTGAGCTTAAATGCCTTTTACATTGACAGATGAGAGCAGCTTGCTCAAGATCTATTTACACACTTATACATAAATGCAAGTATGCCTCCTTAACTGTTACATAAATATCTGCTCCTTAATCTTTAAAAAACATTTCAACATGTGCAAAAATGCATTGGCGCTTGTCCTGACTGTCTTCCTCCTTCACGCTCGCTTGGCTGCTGACCATGCTCCTGCATCATTTCTTAAAAGAGGCTTTATGGCTAGAATGATGAGAATGATGAGAATGCTTAGAGGAAGAAGAACTAGAACTTGAAGGCGAAGACAAAGGCTCAGGAGGATCTCCTCCAGCCCCTTGGTTTACCGAAGCATAATCATCTACATGTGCTTCCTTTTTCTTCCCTTTCTTCTTCATCCTCTTCTTGTAATCTCCATACATTCGTTCAACCATTTCTGACATGCAATAAAATACCATGTGAAAGCTTTTCTCATGTTCATCACGCTTTTCCTCTTCTGCCATTTTATTCCTTTAGGATGCACGACCAACTTTAGGATTGAAAGCCTTAAGAGTTCCTTCACCCTGCTTATGCTTGGCCCTAGTAAGCATTCACACTCAACAATTCAAGTCAAAGATGACTTCTCTGATACCAACATGGTTTGGGATCTTTTCATCGTGAGTTATAAAGAATTGCATTAAATGAACATAAATTAAAGTGCACCATTAAAGAAGGGTAAACCCAAAAATGAAGAGAAAAAAACATCAGATATGAAAAAAAAAAGATTGATAATGGAGTTCATCCCTGGTGGATTATGTCTCTGGGTCCTGCTCTCAAATGGGTAGACTCTTTCATTAACTCAACAAAAGAATTTGGAAAAATACATAAGTATATCTCATTCTGAAATCAAGCTACAAAAATAATGCTCAGATTAGAAAAAGGATAGCACCATTGAATTTGTGGCATCAAATTACCAAAAAATGACTCTGTCCATGCCTCGATCAGACTCTGGCACTCCCAAGCCCAAGAAGAATTATGTCTCAGTTTTTGTGCCCTTTGCAACCTGCAATAATGACTGTACCTCTCAAAAATCATGCCCGACAGGTCGTACGGTCCGCACCTCCTCCTCCGTGGTTGAGCGAATACACCTTTTAATAATAAACGCGGGTGATATGAAACAAGTGGCGCCTACAGTCTAGTGGTTAGGGGTGGATGTATTAAGGCGGAGGTACCAGGGTCAAGCCCCACGGACTCTCATTTTTGAATTTATTTGTTATATGGTTTATAATATATATATATATATATATGTCCCTTTTATATTTAGCATGGTCCTCCAGATTTGGTGTACCCACCACTATTTTTTTTTTTTCAAAATTCGATCACGAGCTTTCCTTGTGCATTTCTCGCTTGCCATGTGGCAGCCCCTGATTGGGCCACGTGGTGGCCTCTCATTGATCCACGCTTCCCCCTGCCAATTCAACACCACGTCAATTGTACGGAATGTATGGGTTGCCATGTGGCATGATCCAATTGGTCCACAGATTGGTCCAAAAAGCCAATAATCAGGTGACACATGGCAATCTTTTGTGTTTCCACGTCATCATGATGACATCAACATGCCACGTGTCACTTCCATGCTCCTTCCATGTGTGTTATACGGACGATGATGTCATCTGTATAGATGGTGACGTCAACAATACAGATGTTGACTCATGGCCTACTCACTAGACTAGGTTGACCAAACTTTGACCTCGAATATCTTTCAATCTATAACTCTGTTTGATGAGCCGCTTGCACCGTTAAAAATCTTGTGACGCACTCTTCGCTATCATGTCATTTTTACTCAATTTTGGGAACTTTGAATTTTTTTCCTTTCTCTATTTGTTGGAGCCATTTTAAGCGTTTTGAGTTTCCTTTGTGAGTTATAGGTTGTTCTTAGCCTTCTCTGGTTTCTTTTTGGATCACCTCAATTAGTCAACAACCCTAATTCCTTAACCGAAAATAGAAAAACATTGGCAAAAAACCATGTGCCGAAAAACCTCCCAACAATGGACACAAAAATTGAGGAAAAAAAGGCGACATACTTCTCGAGGCAAAAACAAATAAATTCTCAAGGGAGTTTCCCCCAAACCCTCCTGCAGGCCCAGTGCATCATAGCACACACTATAGCTAGTTGTGAAAAGAATATAACACATACCCAACATCGAGCAAGTCGACTAGTCGACCATCAATCACGAGTTGACGTGATTTTGTTGAATGTTGAGCTTTTCCACTTGTTTCGTCGAGCCCATGTAGTCGACTGTTGTTACAGAGGACATATTGTTCCTAAAAAAATGATATATGATATTTATGCTTCCAAATTCGAATCCATCGTCGGTACTTGTGATATCCATTATGATGATTACTGTCTTGGTTGTCATGAGAACCGTGTCGTACATAGTCTGTCATAAAACAAATTAACAACAAACTCCCTTAAAAGATAGTAGATTGTGAAACTAACTTCATGAGCGATTATCAAATCCAGTAGGATTCATTCGTTGGCCAACCACCTTACAAGATTTTTACTTAACAATCAACTATGCGCATCTCTTCTTGTAGCTCGTTATTGCTCAACAATTTTGATATCTCCAACATGTGTCATGGGTGTAGTACAAATACAAAGATGGATCCTCTTCTTATAGGAACCTCATTTTTAACAGCGCACACATGATTCGAGCAAGGCTTTCATTAGTATTTGATTGTTTTTTCCTTGTCTAGTGCATGAGCGAGATCTAGAATAAGTGCATTCTATTTCTCACAATCTCCAACAACGTAGTGTAGGGGTATACATAACCAGATAGAGTGTATTCAAGAGATTGTGAGAAAGAAAAACTACTGTAACACAAACATAAAGTTCAAACTCAATCCGTTCATATTTGATGCATATTCAAGGCGGTGCACAAATTATCAAGTCCCTTCAAATATTGTTTTAACACCATGGACGATCTTTCTCTTAAATTTTTGTAGGTTACACCAGTCCTCCGACAATGCATTTTGTTGTGGGATAGTGTTTCAAAGAGCTGAGCATATCAACAGTCTCATCAACCAAGTTGAGAGTGAAACACAAGCATGTGGAGAGAGGTGAAAAACCCTCGATTGTCTTCGATCGACCATTGATAAGTCGACCAGGTCGACAAAGTCGTCCAAGTCGACCAAAACTTGTCGAGATTCTAGTCAACAATTGAAAAGATATCTCGGTCAATCATGTATTCTATCAATCTTCAAATAGTGAGCAAGTCGACCCCGATCGAAAAGTCGAGTCGACCCTCCATGATCATCGCGGATAAAACATTCAGTGGATGAAATCATATAATAATCATTCATCAACCAAGTTGAGAGTGAAACACAAGCATGTGGAGAGAGGTGAAAAACCCTCGATTGTCTTCGATCGACCATTGATAAGTCTGAAAACAGATCTGCGGAAGATAGAAAAACGGATTGCATAA
>JASDQU010031555.1:0-22252 GCA_032191745.1 Picea mariana | reverse complement strand
GCTGCTTTTACCCCCTGGGCCTTTAGCCCCTTCTTCCCACAGGACAAAGTGTAACCCTCAAGGGTCATCCTAATGGCCGGACTAGGGGAATGAAATGGATGTGTGGGAGATAAGATGTAAAATGATAGAATGGTGGGAGCGGACGATGGCTCTGCAAATCCCCCCTGGTGACTAACCAAAACCCATGAATACAAGCTTGCTAGATCAACCCGTTAATCCCCCCAACAATGGTCAAGTGGATTAGTGTAAGATCCAAGCAGTTATCAGAAATGTAAGGAACCTGATGTACATATAAGAAGGTTATAACGATCAAACATGACACATACCATGATACCTTGGACCAATTACCTCATGGAGCAAGAGTCTTCTCTAATGCAAGTCCAAGCCGATGGTGATGGATGCTGCTGCTGCTGACAGGACAAGTCTGGCGAAGAAGAAGAAGGATGGGCCCTCTAGGGCCATGCTCAGGTCAATCCTGCTCTCGATACTCTATGTCTAGGACATGTGGGCCTCGAGACATGATCTCCTAGTTATCCCTAGATATCGGGGATAACAGACTCAATGTGTTAACAGCAAAGCAGATGTTTGGTCAAGCCTTGACCAGATACATCAACGAGCGAATCAACTGCCTGTACTATCTAGAGTCTGCCAACTCTGAAGCTGAAGAATCAATCTTCTTGAGGTTGGTCACCATTGGAGTGGCCATCAGTCTACTATCATCCATCATGAATCTCTTCAGGATCTCTAAAGTGTACTTCCCCTATCTGAGGAAGATCTCGCCCGATCGCTGCCATACCTCAAATCCCTTGTTAAGTATGAAAGGGAGTGGTAACCCTTGTTCCCCAAGAGTGACAACACTAGACTAGGACACATATGATGGCACCAAGGTGAAATAAGACAAAAAACATAACGTCCAAGCATCATGATCCATTATCTGACTTCAACCCATGATCCTCACCTAAATGCCTAATGCATTAAATGTAACACCTTATATGAAACAATGACTAGTGTACCTCATGTGTGTTGGGCCTCCATCATTGGATGAACCATGTTGATCGAGTGAATGAACTGAGAAATTATGAGGGGGGAAGCATCTGAGGGGCTACTATCTTTGGAGAATGTCGATAATCATCTGTGGGATCACTGTCTACAATGTGGACCGTGAGACAGGATCTCCTCTAGTTACTCCTAGGTGAGAAGGAGTAACATCTCTCACCTATCTTCACTACATCGATAGGACTTAGATGACCACGTAGGATTGCCCCCTTAGGTTAGTGACCCTAGCCTAGAAGTGCAGAGGCAAGGCCGTTGAGGTGACAATGGGAAGCTTGCCTATCCGTATCCTTAGGCTTTCACTTGAGTGAGGTTGGACTTTTCCTTTAGGGAGTGTCTGAGCGATAACAGACCCCATAGCCCAAGTAATATTGGCACCGATCTCCTCATCAAACACCATCAAATTTTCTCTCGCTAGAACCTTTTCTTTGGCTGTAATTAAATAGTGGAGAATACATATTGAAAACCCACAATCTTCAAATTAGTTTCAGCCACCTATTTGCCACTTGTTGGCTGTAAAAGACCTAAGTTATACATCAATAAATCCTTTGTAATTGGTCTTTTACTTGAGGTCTAAAGAATCCTTCTTTAACCTCTCAAAAATCTGTATTTCATAACCTTAATTTTGGCAAAAGCAAACTTAATCACATTCAGAAATTTATTCCTTTCTACATGCTTAAATCTGATTGGTTATGAAACATACAAGAGCTGGAAGGTACCCCAACTTTTACATTAAATTTCCAGCTTTCTATAGAACCTATTAATCATAAAATCCATTCGCCCGTTGGTTCTCATAAGTCAACTCAAATTTGGAAAATAAAACTTGATCCATCAAACAAACCAGATTCATTCTAAGTCCTCATATCCCTCTAACTCTTAATCCTTGTTTGAGACTTAGTTGTTTAGGGAAGGCCCCCTTTGTTGGAAATCATCCCAATGTGGAGTGTGGGAGTGTCATTGAGGTGAAAGTGGATGACCACTCCAAGTTGCCTTTAGGTTCACATTCAATGACTTGGGACTTTGGCACCTTCGGGGTGAACTTGAATAGTAACATAACCTTTAATTTCAATGGACCAAAGGCATATGACATTTTTCCTTGGGAAATCTCTCTCTCTCTCTCTCTCTCTCTCTCTCTCTATGCCAACAGATCCTCGGTACAAATACCCCTAGGTGAGACACACTAGTCTACACCAATGGGTTTACTAGGGATGCCATCCACAAATGTGGGGAAGCAACCCTTGGGTTTCCCTATGAGGTTTTCCTTGGATATATATATATAGGTGTTTTATACATCCCACTATGTATGAGATATATAATGTAGTGTGTTACTGAAATTAAATAAAAGATAAGATCCGTAAATTAAAAATGAATCTTAATTAAAAAACAACCTTAATAATAATAATAAATGAATATAATAATAAAATAAACCAGCCTAAATCCATCTTGTCAAGCATCTTTTAAGAACCGAGAGGTTTGCACATTTGGTTTCTTTTTTATCCCACTTGGTGCTTGGTAGATCTGGATTAAGATGGATCTAGTCTGGTATAATTTCAGTGCTTGTCACCTATAAGGAGATGCAAACTTGTCGTGTATCTTCTATTTCTAGATGGTTTATAATGATAATGACATCCTTGAATTATTGTCCGTAACAATGTGAAGTTCTAGTGTTCTGACATAGTTGTTCATAAAAATGTTGAAACTTAGCTACAAGTTAATTAAACAAATAATATATAAATGCAATGCCCTGAAGCATACCTCTTCCAGCCATTATTGTTTTACATGATACAATAACAACAAAGAATACCTTTGACATTCATTCAAGATGAGCACAACAGAATAAAATAAAGGTCTTATAGGAATTTATTGAAACATGCATTACATAAAATGACAAAGCTTGCCAGGTACAAGCCATGCAAATGGAATAATTGAATAATTCCTACACCATTCACAACTATTAATGCATCCTCGAATTATGGTCAATAGCATTACAAAGGTCCAGAATTTTGACAGTGACATTCAGTAAAGTTCCCTTACTTGACTACAGGTTCCCAAAGTAAAGAAGAAATATATGTGAAGCATACCTGCTCCGGCCATTATTTGTTTTATTAAACA
This sequence comes from Picea mariana, assembly GCA_032191745.1. Classification (NCBI taxonomy): domain Eukaryota; kingdom Viridiplantae; phylum Streptophyta; class Pinopsida; order Pinales; family Pinaceae; genus Picea; species Picea mariana. The sequence continues at coordinate 19,087 of JASDQU010031555.1, read as the reverse complement.
CATCTGCATTGTTTAACAGCAAAGTTTTGACAGTTGAAACTGATCCAATACGTGCAGCAAGGTCAAGTGGTCTTTCTCCCTTGTTATCGGCATCATTTACATTTGCTCCCCTTTGACACAAGCACCAAATGTAAATACCTTATTCTGCAACTTACTAAGAAAACAACTGAACCTGAGAATCTTTACATTAGACATTATAAAATATTCGGTGGAAATTATTGTGGGCTTATAAAAGAGGAACCTCCCTTGAACTCGACTAGCATTGAATCATTAGTCCCATTTGTCTGAATCTCAACCCTTTATTGTCATTTTATTAAGCAGTACAATAACCCGGACCATTTTTCCACTTTATCAATGATGTTTAATGTTTTCCTGCTAAATTGCAACTCAATTCATGTTGAAAGTGATACCTTGAGATAAGCAAGTTAACAATGGATGTATGGCCTGCAGCAGCAACATAATGGAGAGGAGTGAATCCATTAGTCTTGTGTGGACTTATTATTGACCCCTTGTCCAAGAGCTCCTTTGCACAATCCTCATGTCCATGAGAGCAAGCCTACGTCCAAAATGCAGATCAGTTCAGAACAAAAACTTCAAAATATGAAGAATCTAGGAAAGCATACAAAAAGAATGTACAAATGGTATATTTGTAATATTGTATACATGGTTTAGACTAAATACTATTTAGTATTAACTATAGGGTAGGGAAAAGAAAAGAAGACTAGTAATAAAGAAGCAAAAAGTCAGCAGAAAGAACTAATGTGTGTGTAAAGGCACATATGTGGATCACTAAGATTAAAATGATGTCAAACACTGAAAAGGAGTGCTGGTGGTGCGCATGCTTGCCTTTTATTATATCTTATGGTTGATAAAGGCTGAAAAGGAGAGCCATCAAAAAACCAATGTACACCATATCATGGTTGTTACAAGTTTGGAGATATAAAAGAAGTTAATGAATGGAGAACACAAGAATCTCAGATTGTCTTCTTTGTTTCTTTTTAGCAATGATTCGGGCATTACAATACTTGGTGCATTATTTACTTTGAACTGAAATAAAAAATATGGCACTCAGAGCCCATGTGCATGTTTTGAAATAACGAGCTTTTCTTGAAAGCTAAGCACTTGAGTATTCTCGAAAAGAGTTATCGGAATGAAGGACACCTGTAAGTGGAGCATGATTATTTATGTCACATCCAGCCCAGTTCTTTCTTGGTTGTGATATGCAAAATTATATAATTATCTTACAGCAAGAAATGACAATGTGCTCCACCCTGTTAGCACAACTAAGCATTGTCTATCTATTGGGCTGTGACCTAGCAGCAATTGGGAGCGGTTGTTGTGATAATGACTTAGGTTCAAATCCCGGCGGGCATGCTCCTCCCCTGTCTGGGGGTTTTCGGATGTGTCTATTAATTATCTTGAATATTATTGTTGTAGCCTTTGGGCAGAGTATTATAATGGCGTTGGCAAGGTACCAGCAAACCCTATGCTTCGCTCAAGTGTATGAGGGTGGGTCGAGCTTAATTCCAGGTTTATCATCCTTAAAAATACGAGTTACCATTGTTTTTTTAAATAAGCATTTCCTATATTCCCCGGATGGGTCCGCTAGTTTGTTTGAACAAGTATCGACTATGAATTGTGTGGTGCACAGCCCGAGTACGAGGGAGACCCACCTATCGCAACCTGGCATTTGGAATTTCACCTCCAACATTACTCCTAAGCTACCACCTCGACCGGCCTCCGCAGCGTCTCGAATGGAGGGTACCAAACGCCATTATGGAAATGAATGTGTCAGAGCTGGCCGTGAAGTTTCATATCATTTGCATGCGCGAGCAGAGCAATACTCTGTCTCTCAACAGGGTTCGCGTTAGTCTGGTAATCATGAGGATGAAGGCTTTGTTGCAGGATTCGATGTTGAGTACAACCATGATCGGTCAACTGGGAATTGGAGAGCTTATCTCCATAAGAGCGCTCATCATAGCTCGCCGTGAGAATGATGGGAAATTTGGTAAGTTTATTCAGTATTTAAAGCAACCTCTCGACTTCAGTTGCAACTCTCATTCTGGTTACTTGGCTCTGCTGCATACGTTTCTTCTTGGTTGTAAACCCTTTGTCCATTGGTTTGTAACTCCCCTAGCTCTGTCCTCCCTTTTAATGGCACCCCGCGGACATAAGCCCTGCTCTTTAGGCGCTGGTACTTCCCGGGTTGGGCCATCTTGAGCTGCAAAGGCAGCACTTGAAGTTGTCAAATACTATGACACTCATGTGCCTGAAGATGACAAAGTAGCCATGTCGGCCCTAGAAGATGAGGTTTGCTTAGCCCATGAGTTCAAGGAAGACTCAAAGATCAATTTTCAAGTGGGAAGGGTGATCCCAGATCTGGGATGCACCAGGACCCGAAACTCTAAGTTTTTCCATATCCATGAGCTCTACTGGCATGTAAAAACGATGGTTTCTCTCGGCATGCTGCCTAAGGACGAAGATTTTCATCAACTCAAAGGTCGAATGGAGATGCAGGAGATACAGATGGAGTACATGTCCAAAGTTCTAACTTGGTTGGCACGCAAGCATGGGGGTGTTTTCCAACCACCCACTGCTGGTATCGGTTCTGGAGCTGCAGCTACTGGTCAAAATGTTGGTGTCTCTGCTGCTGGTACTAGTCTTGGCACGTCCTCTGTTATGGCTGGCAGCCCGACCACAATGGAACCTCGGGTTCCTAAGACCTCATAGAATGTTTTTCTCCTGGTTAATTCAATTTTTTTGTATATGTTTCTTCTAGTTTATAAATGTGGCTATAGACATCCTATACTTTTTAGCACTATGTTACAGTTCATAAGTAAAACAATGACAGTTTCCCCACTGGGGCAGGTCTTTTTGCATTATGAACTTGGAAGACTGTCATGGTCTTTCAGGTCAAAGAATTTGCTGATTACTAGAATGTACAGGCTGTAAATATTAATATAGTTTTTTACTTTACAAAAAAAAAATAAGCACTGCCTATATGTAATTATGGTTACAGTTGATTATGGCATGGACTTGCCTTCATCTATATTCAGTGTGGATGATTTAAATCTGTTCAATATTTTTAAGGCCTGCATCCCATGTTCGTATCTTTAAAATCATTTTAACATCTTAACGATTGTTGTTTCTTGTGTTGGAGTTACTTCACACACACCTAAGATTTTTTCCTAAGGTTTTTCCTTGTTTATTAGTCATTATCCAGTCTCCTATATTTTAGGGGAGAATATTCCACCCAGAGAATATTCTCTTTCAGTTGACACTTCAGTTTGACTAGTTGAGTTGAGTTTAGATGTTGCATTGGTTTTGTCACCATGCAACATTGGGATCATCACCATGCTAATTCGACCTTGCCTTGGTATCATCACCAGAGTGGCGTATTAGCCTTGATTCCCTGAGTTAACTCCTCACTACTCTCGGTTCAGTCAGTTAACTGAAGACTAGTTGACTAGTTAACTCAACTAGGTGGCAGTTCAATCCCGTAACTGCCTGAGAGACTAGACTAGGTGGTAGTTTACTCCCGTAACTGCTGGTGTGTGTCCAGATCACTCTAGACCACCACTATGGCTCATTAGTTACTCATGTATCCTATATCTATTGTAAATTATTCACTCTTTGAGTGTGGAATACAGTTAATGAGAATTCTTCCATTCTTTCTCTCTTGCTTCTTCTTTCTCAATTTCTCTCTGCAAATGTGTGTGATATTTTCTAGCTAGATCTATTCTGTGCAAGTTCAACACATTTACATGGTATCAGAGCAGACGGACTGCTAAGCAAAAGCTACACCAAAAAAAATTTGCAGGTACAAAAGATTGAAGACAACAAAAAGATGGATTATTCGCCATAAATACTTCTCACACCTCATAACTATTTAGAATGGAAGCCCAAAAATTCCGCTTATGCTCAGATGCAGAGGCTTGTACCAAATAACTGTGGCAATGGAAGTAGAGCCTGATTCTGTCAATGAGAAAAATGACTTTCTCAATAGACAAGATATGGCCATAGGATGTATCATCTATTTTATTTCTCCCGAAATTATCCATCAAGTATATGATGACTCACAAGAATTCACTCCAAATGATTTATGGAGCAGATTGGAGGTTTTATTTGGGAATAAGGAAGAATGCATGCAAAATGTTGACAAGATAGAGAATGTAGAAAAGCCACTGGAAGATAAATCATCTCAGTTTGAAGAGCCTTCTACACAAGTATCTACAGAAATTTGTTTTCCACTAATTGAAGATGATGTCTACTCCATTTCAGATTTGTTTTGTTGACAAGATAGAGAATGTAGAAAATCCACTGGAAGATAAATCATCTCAGTTTGAAGAGCCCTCTACACAAGTATCTACAAAAATTTGTATTCCACTAATTGAAGATGATGTCTACTCCATTTCAGATTTGTTTTCTAAAATTCATGTGTAAGATATATGGCATGCATCTCAGGAGTCACATGTAGACACTTTTCCATGCACCATGCATGCATCTCAGGAGACAAAAAGAGAGCCGTGCAAATCAGACTCCATTATGATATTTTCTTAGCACAATTTGCAGAAACAAATTGGATATTTGAATTACTCTCGGGAAAATATCCAATTTCAAAAAAAAAATCCTCTGAAACGGAGTTCGGGAAGTGAAGTTATGATCATTTCAAAATCAACAAAATTTCAGCGTTTTTCCGGAAACGGCCACACGGTTTTCGAAATTTCATCCAAACTTTATTTGGATATTATTCATTACAAGAAGATAAAGTGGATATGTTTGGAAATCTCAATGGTGCATATACTTCATCAGATCCGTGCAGACATCTACATCTTCAACAAAATCTTCAACGAGCACAAACTTGCACAGTTGCGAGGTCTTCTTGGAGTGAAGGATAGGGTTGCTTAGCAACTATTTTTTGTTCCTTCTCATTTTTATGTTTTTTATGCATTGTAATTTGAGTGGGGGGGTTTCCCATGAGGTTTTCCCTCTTTCCTCGTTTATTTCAGTGTTTCTTTTGTATTTGGGTACCTAACATGGCTTTGTAGCCGGAACCCATTCTTTATTTTCACCATAGTGATGTTCAAGGGGGGTGTTGGAGTTACTTCACACACACCTAAGATTTTTTCCTAAGGTTTTTCCTTGTTTATTAGTGATAATTAGTCATTATCCAGTCTCCTATATATTAGGGGAGAATATTGCACCTAGAGAATATTCTCTTTCAGTTGACACTTCAGTTTGACTAGTTGAGTTGAATTTAGATGTTGCATTGGTTTTGTCACCATGCAACATTGGGATCATCACCATGCTAATTCGACCTTGCCTTGGTATCATCACCAGAGTGGTGCATTAGCCTTGATTCCCTGAGTTAACTCCTCACTACTCTTGGTTTAGTCAGTTAACTGAAGACTAGTTGACTAGTTAACTCAACTAGGTGGCAGTTCACTCCCGTAACTGCCTAAGAGACTAGACTAGGTGGCAGTTTACTCTCGTAACTGCTGGTGTGTGTCCAGATCACTCTAGACCACCACTATGGCTCATTAGTTACTCATGTATCCTATATCTATTATAAATTATTCACTCTTTGAGTGTGGAATACAGTTAATGAGAATTCTTCCATTCTTTCTCTTGCTTCTTCTTTCTCAATTTCTCTCTGCAAATGTGTGTGGTATTTTCTAGCTAGATCTATACTGTGCAGGTTCAACACATTTACATCTTGTTGGTTAAGTCGCATTATTATTATGATTGTCCCTCCATGGCGAGCACCATGGTCAGTAATTATACAATATATTGTAATTTGAATAGCAGCGAGTTATTATAATCTTCTTCGTTAATGTAGGGTGAGTTATTTTTCCCTAGCACTCAATTGCATGTTATCTTATATAGTTTGTGGATTCACGTGTATATCATTGGGTACCAAGCAAGTTGGAACCAAGTCCACTGAGTCACCAAAGAACACCAAATGTCACTATGATGTCACTATGCTCCTCTGCCACATGTTGATGTCACTTGCTAAAATAGCAATGAACTCCAAAAATATAGGAATTGAAGAAAACCAAAGTTCACCCCATAATCCTTATATGAACACTACCATTGACACCTCACATGCATGTCCGCCCAAAACAATACCTACTAAAAATAGTAAATTTTCCAACTAAGCCCAGAATATCAAAATATTTCTCGTGAGAACTCTTACTATAAATAGCATGTCTAAAAATAGCATCACCTCACATGTCATCGAAAATGGGCTCATTTGACTTGTGCCTCCTAACAAGAATATGTTTCCTATTTCCCCATTTAAGCCCCCTAACTCCACCTGCTAATAATAGCAGTTCCACAAAATATCTCACATGTTAGTGAAAATTGTCCCTATATATTCACATGATCATAAGGAACAAGAATATGCTATTGATTCTACCATGCAAGCTCCCTAGCACCACCTGCTTAAAATAGCAGTGTCCCAAAAGATCTCACATGTCACCAAAAATGGTCTCAACTAACTAATATGGCAATAAGGAACATGGATATATCATCAAATGCTGCAAGCAAACTCTGAAAGCCTAAACTAAAAACCTGCTAAAAATAGCTCTATCATGTACTATACCCATGGAAACACTAATCTCTGAAACTCAGTCTCTATAATGTAACTAAAACCCTGGAAACTAAAATCCAACAACTCTGGTGTAAAAGATCATGGCCATAGAATCCACTGAGAACATGTCCACAAACCGTCATCGTTAAACAATCAAAATGGACTAAGGAAATGTCCAACCTGATCTTGAATGTGTTCATGAACGACAACAAAGGTAACACTTGAATTCACCATGAGTAAATTCAGTGTGAACAGATCCTTCAAATAACTTAGTAGCCTACCTCTTTCCAACCTTCTCCACTCATCCTTGTTTTCCTCAAAAATTGGGTGGTGACTCATGTTGCTGCCTTATACACACCTGGAAGACGTGGAAGAAATCTTCAATCCACTCAATGTGTCCTTGGGGGCAAGTGAGAGTTAAGATGTTGTCACCTAATTCTCAACTCCTCCATCTAGGCCAACTCCTAGCGAAGCCAATGGGGGTAGTCCCTAACAAAAATACTAAGGCTTTGGAATAAGCTAAGTACAAAAATGAAATCTAGGAGTTTATTATTCTTTTAAACAATCAACCATAAACTGATAAAACATGAAGTAAACATTCACCACGATATATAATCAATAAGCATATACTTGCATCAAAAGGATACTGAGAAACAATTGTTAGATGCAAGTTTCATTTAAATTAAATAGATAACCAAATTGAAAAATGAAGCCTGTGGCTTTGCTGAATGTGAAAATTGAGACCAGTGTCTTAAAGTGAATCGTGGGCAATGTAGTTCGCGTGTTTTATTAGGATAAATTGATATTTAGTTAATGAAATGGTTTGGGCCTCCTTGGAGGTTAGCTCTTTGTTTGGAAACTTGCGGAGAGCTTTACCAAAACCCAATGGTCTCACCATTAAAACCCACTCAAAGTGTTGGATGTCCAAAACAGGTGGAAAGCTAGGTCCCGAGAGGGCCCGCCTTACTTCGCAAGTCACTTCAAGGCGTTTTCCCACGCATTAAACTAACTACTTTAGAGATTGTCCTAATTAAACTATCAACCACTGACCAGCACAACGTGTATGAAACTTACTTCCAGCAGATCGAGACTAGCTCGCAACTGGAAGGGTCAGGAACCGCACTGTGAGCTAAGGGGAATTTGTTTATTTTATAACAAGAAAATAAATGACTGAATTGAAATGTGAGACTAATTATTAATCCACACTGACCAGGCCTCTTGCGAGGAGCTGAGGGGATGGTTTATTTGCCAAATTGAAATTGCGGAAAATAAAGCTAATCTAGCAATTAGTGTTCTACTTTGCGAAAAGGGAAAAACTAATCTAAACTGACTATAGTGCTTTGTGATGGATTAAAGGATTACTTTATAGCTTACTTTAGTTATGAAAAATCAAATCTAAGCTAAAAATTGCAAAAAATTGACACCACCACCGAAAACACCATTCCCCCAGGGGGGAATGAAAAGCGAGAGTTTGTAGTCCCACTGATTTTATTAAAGATCTTGCACGAGATTTTATGGAAGTGACTTGTGACCATTCATTAGGGGGGTCACAAGTCTTTACAATGTTTTTACAAAAGTTTATTGAGTAAAGGGGTGCTCCTGGGGATCCCGGATGCTCCTAATCCGCCCAAAACGGACAGCACTTCCTCCTATTTGTTCGTCAACCTGCACAAAACAGCGAACAAACGATAGCAAAAGATGCCCAAAAACACTTTGGAAGTGTCTTGGGTTATTAGTAGCAATCTACAAAATTTTCTAAGTTAAATTCTACAAAATTCGACAAAAGGRAACTAAGAAACTCAAGCTAGAAAGCTAGTTTCCTTAGGGTGTTTTGTGGTTGTTCTAAAACAGAAAGTTTAAAGCACTTAGATGCTAGATTGAACAATGAAAACACTTGGAAAATTACTAGCCTTTAACCCTTTAAAAATTTCAGAAAATTTTAGAGCAAAAGGACTATCTTCCTATGCTAGATCTAGATTCTTAAGATAGCAATTTAAAGAAAAGAAATCAGATCTAAGCTATCACTTGCATGCATAAAAGAACTTTTGATTTAGATAAATAAACTAGATCTAAACATGCTAGCATATATATATATAAAGTAACCAATGAATTTTGCTTTTAAGAGAAGGAGAAAGAGAACAAGCTTGTGCTTGGAAATTGTTGGGCAATGGAGTTCTTCTTGATGAATTGTAGAGGGATCTTCTTCAAAGGACTTGGAAGAGAGGAAGAGTCAAGCTAGATCATCCACTTCTCCAAGTTGAGGCATCAATCACTTCGGTTGCTTACAAAGAGAGGGTTAGAATATGGTATCACCTACAAGAGAGATCTTACAACACAATACGTTAAACCAAACAAATATTGCATCTAAAATCACTCGAGTACATAAATAGCAAGATAACTAATCAAACTAGCTTAGCAATCTTACCCTATTAAGTAATAGTACTCCTATAAGGCCACATTAACCAAAATATAAAAACAATAAGCAATAAAATGATATCACCTCATACACATAAGCATCCACACACTTGGCCAATCCACCAATTTGACCTCCAAAGTCTTCTTTTTATTCCAATATGAGAAAGAGTGTAACAATAGCAATGATACACAAGCAATTTCTTTCAAGGCTCCAACTAACTCACAATGAGGGAAGATGCCTTGCTTTATACAATTTTGGGTGGAGATCCCAATGAGGAGGGTGCACCATGTGGAGAGGGAGGGCGCACCAAGTGGTAGAGGAGGGCAGCCAAGTGTTGGGAGATGGCTGCCACCTCTCCCTTTATCTCAAATCATAACATGTGTGGAAAGAGGGGAGTGTGAGGGTGCGCCACCTCTCAAGAGGTTGGCTGCCCCATATGGGAGTGCGCCACCTCTCAAGAGGGGCGCACCTCTTCCTTGGCACATGCTAAAAATCAAACAAATATATCCCCACTTTATTGTTTTGACCTTTGAACCTCATCCTCTTGCTGCCACATATCCTTTAAAGGCTTTATTTTGTCTCCAACATGTCAAAACATGTTTCCTTGATTTTTGCATGTGCTGATTTTTTTTATTTTTTTTTTACTTTTTTGGGTTTTGTGAGCAAAAATGACTTTTAAGTGATTAAAATCACTATTTTTGCTCAACTAAGTGGGTACTTCGGTAATATGTGTACTCTAGGTCCAAAAATCAGCATCCCCATGGCCTATTAAGTCCCCTAGTACCACTTTTTTAATACATCTTTATTTTTTAATTAAAAATTGTCGAATTCTGACAATTTTTTAATTAACTGAAAAAATTAAAAAAAAACTAAGGGGGACTTAGTACATTTCCATAAGACTCTAGAAGAATGTTTAGCATGGTAATATACATTAGACACTAGGCTTAAATCCATGCTCAAGCCTAACCATGGGCATATACTCCAGCTCTGGAGGGATTGAGTGAAAAAACTCATAAATTATAAATTGCTTGAAAACGGCAAAATATAATTAGTAAGTAAAAAAAAAAAACTCCAGAGTATAACTCACGCTTAAGACACGCTTAAGACTTAAGGTGGCTAAGACCTTTTACAAGTTCATCATGCAACATCTCTTATTACAATTTTTTATGGAAATGTGAAAGAAAAAGGGTGGTCTTTACGACCGGCTGAACTTTTGAACTCTAAATTTTGAACAACAATGTTCAAACTTTGGCGGCTCGCTGGAAGTCCATTCTAGTGCAACTTTGATGGATAACAACTCCAACTCCCTTCCAAGTACCATAGCTTGGGCTTTCCTCTCGGTGGTAGTGTGGTACCTCACTTTTACTATCACGCTACAACCATTGGTCTATGTTTGGTCATATACTATGAGAGAGAGAGAGAGTGTACCTCGTGAAGAGGAGTCTTGCCTCGTTTGTCTCTTGCATTTGGATTTACACCAGCCTGCTCACATTAAAGAATGTCGGAAATTCCATGTCAGTTAAAGATTCCCATAAAGAGCAAATGATCATGAAATCAAAAGAATTGGACTATTTGTGCTTGATGGCATTCTATACATCAGTGTTCAGCAAATCAAAACAAAGAATCCCCAACTCCTATGTAAAATATTGAAGACACAAGGCATACATCAGGAACTATATGAAATGTTTTATTACAGATGCAGTGTACAAATGATGCATACATCAGGAACTATATGAAATGTTTTATTACAGATGCAGTGTACACACTAGGCATACATCAGGAACTATATGAAATGTTTTATTAGAGATGCAGTGTACACATCTTGGCATGGTCACAGTGCATGATGAATCAATCATGTGCAATAAGGTGATGGAAGCAAGTTAGTATCTATGTTGATGAAAGCAATGATTAGATGGGAGGGATTAGATGGGAGGGATATAGTGAGATTTTTTCTATCCAGTGCTCAACAATAATCAAAGAACTGCAAACAAATATCAGTCCTGGAAATAATAATAGGTTATTTTTATCACTCACTTCGAAAGAATAGACTCCAACCAAAGCTTAGGCTAGACAATAAAATACTTAAACCATGCAGATTCCTAAGTGGCAGCGTACTCAATTGGTCAAGGTCAACTATTGAAAATAACTAATGCACAAACAAGTGAACCAACCGGACCTGTCATTTTAATGAGGAGATGGAATGTTTCAAAGAGAGATAGAGAAAATTTTCAATCTAAGACTCATCAACATCCAAATAAAAACAAAGAAGTGTCAAATTTGAAAATACTAGGAGACCTCTTGCATTAATCAATTCAAAAAATGGAATATTAATAAAAGCTAAGGCAGCCAATCAAATAAACAATGTACAGTGGGCTCATAGAAGCAAGTGATCATCAAAGTGGTTGAAGGAAATGTGTAGAATAAAGAATCATACTGAATTGTTCTCCATCCAAAGGTTACAAGATTCAAGGAAAAACATAGAAATATTATGATATGATAAGCTTTGTTTACTGTTCACCATAGAAAATAGAATACAACTAGTGCTAAGGCTTCCCTTGTCCCACAAACAAGGGGGTTTCATACATCAATTTGGTGTCTGGCCAGGCCATGACCTTAAAAATTAGATTATTTTATTTATTACTATTAAAAATAAGGGAGTACCAGTGTCAGTCTGCTGAACAGATCAGATACTAGCATAGATCCATCTCAAAGCCCCAATCCTATGTCTCATGGTTTGTGTTCATGGTTTGTGTTCATATATATATATATATATAAAGATTTTCCTATTCGCTCATTAAACATAAATTATGCATGATACAATCCCATGCCCTTATTAAACATATATGATACATGATAGAATCCCATGATTTTAGTGTGAGAAATTTTGACTTCGGTTTTTTTTAAATAAATTTTTAATTGAAAATCGTCTCCAAGCTCCACAATCTCCTATCACATCGATCGTCTCCAAGCTCTACAATCTCCTCCAAGCTCCACAATCTCCTATCACATCAATCATCTCCAAGCTCTACAATCTCCTATCAATTCTCTCTTTCACAATCATCTAATTGCCAATTCCCTTACATCTATTCGAAATGGAGAGAAACTTCTCTTTATATAGGGTGAGTTAAATCTGTCATACAATAAAATATATTATCTTTTTAACTAATTCCATGACAAATAAAACAAATATTATAATAATGGAATCGTTAGATCTCTCCAAAATCCATAGTTGACCATGTTACAACATGTGAAAACTAGCCCCTCAAAGGAAATTCGCCCTCATCCAAAAATAGTAATAGTATGCACCAAATAAAGCTCATGAAGGAGGTGCACCACCAAAAAATAGGCATCAAACCAAGCCAAATGCCAAGTGTCCACATGAAACTCCAAGAATGCATGCATACAACCTCTCCACATGTGTGAATTCCAAGGTAACCAACTCCATGGATGAATGTGCAAGTTGCTAAGTGGATGGAGTGCTCCACAAGAAAAGATGTGGTCAAAACCCCAAAATAGCAAGTGGACCATCTCCAAAAAGTATGCACCAAATAATGCTCAAGAAGGGGGTGCACCACCAAACAATAGGCATCAAACCAAGTCAAATGCCAAGTGTCCACATGAAATGCGCCCTCCAAAAATGCATACATAGTACATACAACCACTCCACAAGGGTGAATTCCAAGGTAACCAACTCCAAAAAATAGAAATAGTATGCACCAAATAATGCTCATGAAGGAGGTGCACCACCAAAAAATAGGCATCAAACCAAGTCAAATGCCAAGTGTCAACATGAAATGCGCCCTCCAAGAATGCATGCATACAACCTTTCCACATGTGTGAATTCCAAAGTAACCAACACCATGGATGAATGTGCAAGTTGCTAAGTGGATGGAGTGCTCCACAAGAAAAGATGTGGTCAAAACCCCAAAATAGCCAGTGGACCACCTCCACAAAGTATGCACCAAATAATGCTCATGAAGGGGGTGCACCACCAAAAAATAGGCATCAAACCAAGTCAAATGCCAAGTGTCCACATGAAGTGCGCCCTCCAAGAATCCATACATACAACCACTCTACATGTGTGAATTCCAAGGTAACCAACTCCATGGATGAATGGTGCAAGTTGCTAAGTGGATGGAGTGCTCCACAAGAAAAGATGTGGTCAAAACCCCAAAATAGCAAATGGACCATCTCCACAAAGCAAATCCAAGGAGATTCCAACGCCAGGTAGAAGCCATCCCAACCTTACACATGTGGAGCTAGTAATGAATGGCTTTTCAAGAAGGTTCTAGAACAATCAAGTGAAGCAAGAGCCCTAACCCTAAAGGCAAGGAAGGGTTGTTAAAACCCTAGTTGCGGGGAGAGAAAAGGTCTCATCTCGCATTGTAGTGTTCATGTTCCATGGCAAAGCAACCACCAAGACAAGAGAGAATATAAAGCAGCGTAGGGGAAGAAGGCAACCCTGTAGCAATCCATAGCCAACCAAAGTGTTAGTCAACTCCATAGTGAGCACATCTTTCTTCGTATTTGTAGTATGCACTGTAAATACTAAAAATATAAAAGAACAAGGTATAGTCATTTAGTTTTGTGGAGTTTTTTCCATATGGGTTTCTCTAGGTTAAATATTGTGTTCATGGTGTTCCATGGTGTATCTTTGATGCTACAGTTTTATTCTTATTTTACAATACTTGAAGGAATACAATTGGTGTGTGTGTGTTCTTTCATAAAAATCATTAAATATAAGTAAAATAGTTGCACAATAGAACATAGTCTTGCTGGATTTACAATGGGAAGTAAAATAGTTTCAAATCTGTTGTGACAAATAGTTTCAAAAGCAATGTTCAAGGTTTCAACAAAAATTTCATAGGACAATGGTAGACTCTTCAAAGTTATTATACCAAAATCTTCCTCTTCCATCTTTCTACCTATTGAGTTCAAGCAATCTCTAATATCTTTCATTTTGAATACATAAGCCTAAAGAGAATCATGTTACTCTATATTTATTGAAAACAAAAAATTATTCAAGAAGAAAGATCTCATTTCATCTGATGCTTCACGCGTGTTCTTCAAACATCTCCAAATTCTAATCACATCATCTCCATCTTGAACATGCAACACCTCATCAATGACAGAGAATTTGATCAACATCACAGCCTCCAATTTCTTGCATCATACTAGGCTTCAACCTCCTCATTTGTTGTGCTTCTCACTTTCTCTCCAAATTCTAAATGTGTCATAATCCATCTTGAACTTCCTCACGGGACCGAATTGAGTAAATGGGATATTTCCGATATATCTTACCAACCGATACATGCAGCATCAAAGAGTTTGATCAACATCGCAGCCACTTGATTTCTTCCATCATACTGGGCTTGAGCCTCCTCATCTGCTGTGCCTATCACTTCCTTTCCCAACACAATTATGTTTGAACTTTGAACATCTATACTAAAAAATCGCCATCATTCTCTATTTCCAAGTATTAAAAATGTTACCATTAAACTTTTGATGTCCATCCAACATAATATGGGATAAACTAGCCATGTTGATATATATCAAACACACCAAAGAAGTCTGAAAATTACCTCTGTGTCATTGTTTAGAACTCAATGTTTGACATCCCTAGTGTTTTCCCAACACCAACGTAATCAAATACAACCAAACTGCTTGCATTGATTTCAATAACAGCCCTACTATTGTTTGAAAATGCCAAAAGGTCAACTACATCCTTGTTGTGTTGAGAAATATAGCTCAGCCAGGAACTTCCACACAGGTTTAGTGTGAACGTGTTGGAAGTAGTTCGAGATATTTCGAAAAGTAACTCTATTTTGTAATTCACTTTAGGAAAAAGTGAAAAGTCTTATATTTCACTGTTGAGTCTAATAAAGTGTATTTCATGCATTAATGACTTAGACTAGGATTAATCTCAACCACACATATCACCAAGAGATTAGGGTTGTGGTAGATTAGGGCTTCAGCTAAAAGTATAAAGATAGGTCAAGATAGAGACTTCAAACACAGTTTTTGTCGAACAGGGACAGCAACCAGTGTAGCAGACCTAAAGAACAGAAGAGGAGCCAAAGCAACCATCCATACAGCAGTTATATAGCAAATCTGTACATTCGTATGGAGCCATACAGCAGATCCATACAACAGGCCATACAGTCTTCCTCATAGGCTGTTTCTACTCAATTTTTTTGTGCAGATCTGTTTCTGAAGTGATTTCGATAACCGTGCAGTTTCTGTTTTAGCAGCTTGTGGAGGTGGTTTCCTTGTAAGCTTTGAATAAGGAATGAAAAGCTGATTTTGAAGGAGAATTACCTGTGTATGTGTGAAACTATTTAATGCTTCTGCTATATACTTTTCCAGCTATTGTGTGATTGATGCTATGGTCTGAAATTGATTTCTGCGTTAATTAAATTCAGAAATTTATTTGTTTGATTAAGATCATAAGAACCGTTGTCACCTAGGGCTGGAAATTCTACATACTGTTGTAGCAACAACACCAATTCTAAAATTTCAAATAATTGTGGGTTAAAGTATTCAAAATCAAACTTACTATGTTGCATGTTCTCTACAACGGGTCAAATAGTAGTGTCTCTCATGTCAAATAATTACGTCATTTGTTTTCTACGACAAGTTGGCCCCTACTCTGCGACAAATAGGCCCCTCTTCCTTTGCAACATGTTGACGTTTGTTTACGTCAGTTTGTGTGATTGTTGAAAAATCGCATATTATCCTCTGTTTACATCATGGGTTTGAGCCTTAGGTCAGCCCCAATTGGTTTGACTACATCCTTGATGCTATACACCAACCCTAGTCAACTTTTCTCTATCACTGTGTCTATGCATGCATTATTGTGTGTAGTGCTTGCTTATCCAGATCACAACCACAATCTGTGCAACTTTAACACTATAGGACCCTCCTCTCTATGCTCAAACCTCTCTCTTCTGTGCAAACGCCCTAACCTTTGTCTTTGCCTTCTGTATGTTTCTTGTCTTTGCCTGCGTAGTGTGACTTGTTCTCGTGGATCTAAGTGACCTCTTCATTGACAACTATTGCAAGCACAAATTCATGCCCTCATTCTATGTCTTCCCTCTATCACTCACTGATCAAGCACACCCAGACTATGCCTTTGATTGTGCCTGTCATACATTGTTGTGTGTGCTTCTTGGTGTGCCTTATAGATCACAACTCTTCTATACATGGAATCATCAGTCAACAAGCACAATCTAGTACCAATTCAACCCTGCAATGGGCGTCTCTATTACTCATACACCTTTTGTCTAGACAACAATGCCTCACCTACAGTTCATGCCCAAAATAAGCCTCCCTTCTCTCACGCTCTACTGTTACATGCATACACTAGATTACGCCCAGATCAGACTTCAACATCTACATCATATACCTCACAAATGCCTTATTCTCAGTCCTAGTGTTTCCTACAGAAATGTGAACATTGTCTACTAAAGAATTCACATATTTTCTCTCTCCAAGAATTAAATATTTCTTCGTATAAACATTAATTCCTTCAACATTTGAATAGATCAAGGTCGGCTTGAAATTTAAAAATGAAATATTTAAATACCTCAATGTTGTCTGGTAAATAAAAACTTAAAATAGGGAGGAGTACGTTATGTAACTCCCAAATATCTAATCAATAATAAATCAATATTAAGGCACTATTACATCACTTTATTAAAGAGACTTTTACCTAAGTCATTTATTATGACTTTATTATATAACAAAAGAACGTCTAAACCTAATTATGACCATTATATCTAGCATTCTATCAACCACAGAAATCAAATCAGTCAAAGATAATCCCACTTCTATCAAGTATGCTATCATTTATATGTTACATCTACTCCTAATACAGTGCCTAAAACCACTCTTCCTAGATTTGCCCCATTGATCCATAGTACCCATCGACTTGTTCCCTCACAATAAAGTCCATCAGCAGATTTAGGTTCAATCTGCAATATTTGCAGTACAACTATCGAACAATTACTACCTCAATCTTCATTTGGCTTACATCTTCATAATTGCACCATGGAAGAGGAATATGTCTTTGAAATGAAGCACTATTGTGGATGTATCCATAAAAGCAAAATACAAACTAGAGTATGTGATGAATCTTATAGTTTCAGTCCCCGAGGTCTAGAGCAGTCGGTGAGGGAGTGCGCTGTTAAGGCACTCCATAAGTGAAAGTCACCGGTTAGAAACCCCTGGGGACACCTCAAATCCAGCCATGTTAAGGGCTGGTGTGGTCAAGGCTGGGTGCAATCCCCGGGTGATTTGGACGGCTTAGATGCCCCTAGGTCGTGGCATCTCAGCCACAGGCCAGTCCCGCAGGTCAGGGATAGTATAGCCAACAAAAAAAAAAGAATCTTATAGTTTCAGTAATTATCAGATGTAATGAATGTAACTTACAAACTAATCACACATACCAGAGTCACAGCAAGAGTCACCACAACTTTATGTGATACAAATTTAGGATTGTGCACTATAGCAGAAGTGTGAAAGTCCGAAACATACGTGCAAGAGGGTCTTCAAGTTTTCCAACAAACCATCTCTAGCAGCACTGTTAAAGAAACACAAATCCAATGCATATTAGGACTTGCCAGTGGAAAAGTTCACACAAAATATCAGTAAATTAAATATTATACATTTTTAAGCATCTCTACCCTTCTTGCTACATAAAACTATCTTCAACTTGTACCCAAAGAGATCTATATTTACTCTCCTTGATCTATAAGCCTAAATTCAATGTGGGCCTTAGGAGATGTCTATAATCTAACCATAGTTGAATAGTAAAAACTACTCCATAGATATGGAAGCATGCCTCCAAATTATAGTTATATCACAATTGTGTTCCACATACTAGAATATCCAGAACGATAATTTCCAACTCAGACTACTTAGCACAAAGTAAGAACAGGGAACATAAAGCACTGGTTTTCTTTTATAAAGATAAACTAACCAATGTCGGTGCACTAAACTAATGTTTTTTTCTTTCTTTTTCCATGTGACGAATTCAGGATTCAGTGAGTTATATAAAAAAGTGAATGGCATCATCATCTGCATGGATCCCTCAATAAAAAGCAAAGAATTTGCTTAGTTTTTAGATTTGTTGCGATTAGTTGATTAATATAAAACATCATTCTGAAAAGTCATTAAATTAAAACACAACTTTCCTAGGGAGAAAAAGTGCTCTTATATCGGTTCTCCAGCCCACAAAACCATATATAAAGAAAAAGAGTTGTAGCGTTTAGCATGTATGCATATCTACTTAATAAATTAAAGAAATGTAATTAGTTCTAAAATTCTCGACAAAGTTGAAAATCCTTGCACTTGTAGAGAAAGTTATATCGCCAGCTCAAACCTCCCAATGGAGACGCTCTAAAGGTTAGTGCTATGTGGTAATCACTATCCCATCAAAAGAGTAGTTCATCCATGGCTGTCCCATCGCCATATAGCTACCAGCACAATACACCTAAAGTTAGTGTTATAAGATGCAATTCTCTATACCTAGTGCACAAACCACTTAAACAATGGTTAGGTTTAGTGTGTGTTATCGAGTGGTATTCCACTTGCCATCTGTTGAAATTTCTAAGGTCCTATGAGGCTGCCATCTAAGGTCTGTCTTTGACCTTAGTATGGCTCTAAGTTTCAACTGTTTGGCTGTCTTCTTTTGCTGTTTTAGGACAGCAAACAGTCATGTACTTTCAGCTCAATGTTTTATAGGTTAAGTGCTCTTTTAAGGTGCCCTTGCAAGTGTTTTCTTGTCTCAATGTTAGCACATGCAATATAACTTAAAACACATAACACTACCTCTAGATCTTGAAACTTTAAAATGTTGTTCTACACTTCTACATATGCACAAAATTTGACACAGGTATTTTTGGTCAACATGACCCTGGATAAAACCCCCCCGGGGAAAACCAGTTTGGGATATATGTCTATATAATGTGATTAAAGCAAGAGATACAACATGTAATGCAATACAATGGAACCTGTATACATAGCAAGCTCTTCACGAGACTTGCATCAGAATCCAGAGAAAGAAGAGCCCAAAACTG